>VZSF01009054.1:1540895-1582690 GCA_013398295.1 Chionis minor | reverse complement strand
AGAAAGTAAAAAAAAAAAAAAAAAAAAAAAAAAAAATTGGTAAGTCAGGAAGCCTAAAGGTATGGTAGGATCGAAGGCAGGATTTAGCTCGTGCTAATGGCCAGCAATAGCTGATATTGAAGAAATGCAAATCGGGAATAAAACCCAACTGTCTCTGGAAAGTGAACCTCAAAATAACTTAGAAAACCTTTATTATTTCTTAAAAGAGAAAAAAAGTAATCCTTTCACAACTTGTTAAAAATGATAGTGTAAATTGCCCGTTAAAGCGCAGTTTAAAAATGAGCTATTTGTCTGTCCATCCAGCTCCGTTGCCAGCAGCCCTCACAGCGTGTCCGTTTGTCATAGAGTCACTGAATGGCGGGGGTTGGAAGGGCCCTCTGGAGATCATCTGGTCCAGCCCCCCTGCCAGAGCAGGTCCACCTACAGCAGGTGGCACAGGATGGCGTCCAGGCGGGTTGGGAATGTCTCCAGAGTTGGAGACTCCACCACCTCTCTGGGCAGCCTGTTCCAGTGCTCTGCCACCCTCAAAGGAAAGAAGTTCCTCCTCATGTTCAGATGGAACTTGCCGTGTTCCAGTTTGTGCCCGTTCCCTCTTGTCCTCTGACTGGGCACCACTGAAAAAAGCCTGGCCCCCTCCTCCTGGCACCCTCCCTTTGAGTATTTGTAAACATTTAAGAGATCCCCCCCACATGTCCTCATGTGGTGAGCAGAGCCAGTCAACAGGGACAGGTTATAAGAAAACTTCATGGCAGGAGTAGGCTATTTCCACTATCAAATAAGGGAAACTTTTGGAAAAGTTCACCCAAAGTTACAGGAGAACTCTAGCTACACCACAGATTTTCCTCAGGGGTTGCCATTTGCAGCAGGAAGAGACGTGCCAGCAGAGTACAGCCCATCGGGCGCCCATCCTTTGCCCAGAGCGCGGCACTCTTCACACCTGCAGAGTGCATGTGTCTTTAGGTCTGCCAGTAGTAGGCACTTCATGGAATCATAGAATAGTTTGTGTTAGAAGGGATTTCTAAAGGTCATATAGTCCAATGCCCCTGCAACGAGCAGGGACATCTTCAACTAGATCAGGTTGCTCAGAGCCCCGTCCAACCTGACCGTGAATGTTTCCAGGGATGAGGCATCTACCACCTCTCTGGGCAACCTGTGCCAGTGTCTCATCACCCTCAGAGTGAAAAATTGGATGGCTGCTATAAGGTCTCCCTGGAGCCTTCTCTTCTCCAGGCTGAACAACCCCAACTCTCTCACAGCAGAGGTGCTCCAGCCCCTCTGATCATCTTCGTGGCCTCCTCTGGACCCACTCCAACAGGTCCGTGTCCTTATGTTGGGGGCCCCAGAGCTGGATGCAGCACTGCAGGTGGGATCTCACGAGAGCAGAGTAGAGGGGCAGAACCCCCTGCTGGCCACCCTGCTTTCGGTGCAGCCCAGGTTGCGGTTGGCTTTCTGGGCTGCGAGCGCACATTGCCGGCTCACGTCCAGCTTGTCACCACCAGTACCCCGCTTGCTATGAAACAGTTGCGTGTTGCTGACACGGGGCTAGGTTTTCTCCAAACAGTGTGGGGACAGCTCTGCAGCAGGTTAAACTCCTCCCAAGGTAGTTTACTGAGGACACCACTCTTGCAACAAAAGTAAATTGGCCTGAGAAGAGCTCTGTGCTGCCACAGCTATTTTAGGGACCTAGATACCTAGTTTGAAAGCTTGGTGACTTGTGTGACAGGTGTATTCCAGGTTTCTTCACTCACCACAGCGAGTTTACAGCCTGAACTGATACTTGTAGGAAATAGTTGAGAACAAATGGGAGGAATCTTATGTCCTGTGAATTGTTTTTATTTCCATTTGCTTAGCTGGATGTTTTGTGTTCTGTCCTTCCATAAGCAGCGTGTCTGAGGTGATGGGGGGAGTAGAGGAATGGAGTGCTTGCTGGGTCTCTCTGTTAATCATAGTAATGATTTTTTTTTAATGATTATTTGAAAACATTCACGTTATAGTCACAAACTGTCTTCTCTATTGTAACAGGAGAGTAATTCTTTGCCAATGATCATACTCATGTGAGAAATGCCATACAGACACGTTTTGCATGGATTTTAGTAATACATTATCATCATTTTAATTTTAACAGGAAAAAATGTTAAGAAATCAGTTTAGTTTACAGGATCTTTGTACTTGATTCCCTTTTCTCTCAGAGTGGCAAAGATCTGAAGAGATTGTCCTAAAGATAAGTTCCGTAAAATTGGTATTAAGAAAGAATGGAATCAAGCTCATTATCTTGGCAGGAGGAGGAATAATATTTGGCTGGTATTTGTCTGCTTTGCTGTTTGACAGAGAGAGTTACGCAGCTTGACGCTTTCCAGAGTGATGCAAGAGCCTTTGGTTAACCTGACCTGTATAAATCTTCTATTTTGTACAAGACAAATCTTAAAATAATTGCAGAAGTATTCATGGGATACTTTGCTGGCCCTTGGAGAAGGAATCCAGTGGGGGCCAAGGCACGTTATCTGGCACAACAAAACAGATGCTGGTGTTAAATGCCATTCCCAAAGGAACTGATAAAGTTTTAGTGTAATAAGAGGGCAAATACACATGATTTTAGAGAAAATCTTGTCATATTAAAAAAGCATGTAATTTTTTTCTGCTTTAGATTATGAAAATTACGGGGTTTTAATGGGTGTCCAAAAATGTCTGTTTTAATAATATGATTTCACCCCAGTAAGAATATAATCCCTGTAAATAATAACTTTGTGTTTTCAGAATTTTGCATGTAACCAAATTAATTGCAAGTTTGAAACGTATTAATATTTATAGGAAATTAGGAGACTTACAGCACAGTATGTTTTTACATCCCCTGCATCAAGTATTTAGTCTGCTTAAATGAAATGTTCATGTTCCCTGAATCCCTAGAGAGGTCCACACGTTAGCAAACAGGAAATAAGAGAAAATAAATATCCAGGGAACAAAACTGAACTTCTCCTTGTGGGATCTGTAGACAGCATTATTGTTTGGACTAGCTAGCAGGTCTCTGTGGACCTTCTGATGCTTCATTTTCACTCCTCCGCCAAACAGAAATTGCCCTCTCCTCAGTCACTAATGACTTCTCTTGGTTTACTTATAAAGCGTCTTCTCCATGCTTAATTTTATGTACTTCACTTTTCTATAAATAATAGACTGACATAAAAGTTACTTGGATGCAATAGTGTCCACACAACACACTGTATTCGAGCAATGCACTAGCTGCAAAATGCAGTGCTGTTTTTCAGTCCTTCATCAACATCTTAATTTTACTGTTAATGAATATTTTAAACAGCTTTTCTGGTATTTGGTCTCCATTGCTCCTTTTCTGTCCCAGTCCTCCTTTTCTCTCAGAGGACCATATTTTGAATGTCTGCTGTGTTTTTCCTCCTTTTTCTCCTTTGCTGTGCCTACCCTGCACAGTCAGTGAGCTCTACACCCGTTCATGGGTCCCACAATTTGTGCGAATAAAGCCAACAGAGTTCTGACTTTAAATGTCAGATTGTAAAGCAAAACACTGGTAATTAATAGAACTGAGGCCTGCAGGAAAAGGGAGTTTTTAACATCCAAAGGGAATTAATTTATATATGTCTAACCTTGCATTTCTGAGAATGTCATTTGAGAATAATGCTCATCTAAACTAGAATTTGAACAAAAGTTAAGTCAATCGAATTATCTGGCACAGATTTGAAGAGAAGATCTTATCCTTTGTAGAAGATATGACAGTGTTGCCTTGATTGTCTCTGAAAAGCTTTCAATATTAATAATGATAAGGACTGAATCTAAATCTCTGAACTCCTGTGTTGTATTTGGCCCCTTTCTCTAAAATCTATTGAATTAAAGTGCCAAAAAGCGAAGAGCTGGGAATAGTTTTGTATTCAGCATCTATTTCTGCAGCTGAGGTCTGTCTTTACTGAAAGCTGACGTACACAACAGTCTTAAACCTCATGGACTTAGCATAAAGCAAGGTTCTGTGACATCGTTCGGGTAGTGGCAGTGTAATTAGTATAGAGGCAAGTCCTGACACTGGGTGGGAGTTGCACCCTGTTTAATGCTTTGGGATTTAGAGCTAAATAATAACTACTTTCCGTCTTTCATCTTTCTAAAGTTAATGATGGGGGTTGTCTGTTTTGATGAAATACCATTATCAATCTGTTCAGTGTGGTGTGGTTGTTGGGTTTTTTAAGAAAAAGCTTTTTCTTCATATTAATTTTGATTATGGGTTCTTATATAGCTATAAAGTCTAGTATTTACAAGGAATGCTTTTTCATACACAGGACAGCAAATGTCAGATTGACTTAAGGATGTGAGTTGTTTCTAATGGTATTAGATCTTCATAAATCACATTCCACCTTTTTTCCTTCTCAAAAACAACATGCTCCCACTTGTCAATGGGAAATTCCCACTTTTGAGTTAGACTTTACCCTTGAGAGAGGGAGAGTGCGCACGCTTCTCACAAGAAAGAAGCGCAGGCAGGGTTGCAATATGCAATGCAGCAGTGAACACTGGGAGTTTTAGAATCGACTTACCTTTTTGTGCAAAGTGTGTGGCTGGTATTTACATCTCTCTAAATAATCACCACAAAAGTATTTGCTAATACCTTTGATTTACTGTAGAATATCTCCAGGTATTTTGTCTAACTAGCTAGTCGTCCTTGAATATGTGTTAGCTACACGTTGTCCCTAAGTCATTGACTGTTGCTGGCTTGAAAACCAGGTTATCATCTTTTTGTTCAATCTCAAAATCTCGCTGAATTTAGGAAGTCTGTAGTTTTTATTTCAGCATCTAGAAACACGTGATGTGACACATTGCTTTCCAAGTGGATGAACGTAATCATTGCAGACAGCAAGTACTGATCAGAAGTGATGCTATAGTGTATATTAGGTGCTGGAGGACCAGACGTCAGCATGATTTTCCTCTTATTGATGCTGTAGGTAAAAGAAGGCACTGTATATGCAACTTCAGGATATGCAATCCTTTATTTCCAAGGATAATGTCACAGTCCTTGTTGTGGGAGTGGATGGAACATAATTTCAGTACGTGAATAGCAGAAGGTGCTTGAGAGTATCTTAGTCATTATGGGGACAACTGTAAATTTGGAGAAAACCCCAGGGGATGACTAGGTTCTGCCAACGGCCTTGGGGCGTTTGACTGTCAGAGGAGGAAAGGAATGTTAGAAATGTTTCACATCAGTGTTTGCACATTTGCTTTTGCTTGTTCACATGCAGATAGTAATGCCTTCCTGTTTCAGAGGGTTCTTTAAGGAGGTTGTGACTTGCTAGTGATAGTAAAATTCTCTGATTGCAAAATACACCAATATATATGAAAACGTTAGGTGAAATTCAGGCACCTGAGTTATCAAAGGGAACATTGTTTTTTATTTTTCCAGTGTGGCCATGGTTTCGCTCATGCTTTATTAAAAAAAAAAGTTTCAGAAGAAACAGAGTATGATGAGAGCTAAGGCATTATACCTTTGTCTAAAACAATCCTGTTTTCCAAATGAGAAATATGGAGCTTGGATCAGACGTTGATTTACAGGTACTTTAACTGCAGCCTGATCACCCCAGTAAATTTTGCAGGAAAACTGGTAGAAATGTGTGAATCAATTATTTATGAATAAAAAACATATACATTTATTATTTAAAATGTGGATCCTGTTTATGTTTTCCCCTTGAGATTGCAAAGAATAGCATGTTAAGTCGAGGGGAAAAGATTATTCTTTTTTCCCTAGAAAATTATTTAGTAGTTATTAATTGGCAAAATTGTAAGGCCATTAGTGTTAAGTATTCTGCAAAGTTCATTTAGGAACTGATTTTCAGTCTTGCAGAACTGTAATAAATAACTTTACATGTAATGTTTTTAACAAGCAGGAGAGTTCTAAGTATGGCTTTTTCATTGAAGTTTATGGGCATACAGTTTTACCTATGGGCATACAGTTTTAATGAACACATCCATTAACTCTGGATACTTGCAATGATTTCTTCTTTAAAAACATGTACAAATGGTCAACAAATTAAATACCAACTTCATAAATTAAAATGAAGATGCTCTGTAGACTTATCCAGCACTCATTAAATTTAGGATAATTCCGCTAGTCTTTTGAGAGTGTTCAGAATGATCACTATTTCTCAAATGACCATTTTGATTAACAGAGAAATTAAATTCAATGTTTAGACAGTTATTGCAAAAGGATTTCAGCTACTAATGTCTGTGACTGGGCTGGCAAAAAAGAGGGTTTTAAAAAGATTTTTTTTGATGTTTTTTCTCACCTATCCTTAAGGGCTAGATACAAAGTAGAATTTATGTGAAAAGCGGAGGCCATTATTATGAACCTTAACAGCACCACTTAGTTGCTGCTCAACATGCTACCTATCATTTTTGCTTGAAATCTCCCCATGTAGAGTTATCTCTGGCCATATGATCTAATTATAAGAACTATGTAAATACTTTTATCTGGCTACCCTTAATACTAATAGCAATCTTGTCAAAGAAAAGTGCCGGTCTGTTCAGCTCTTCAAAAGAGAGAGTATGGATACCACTTTTCCACTATTGCAGCTATCGCCAAGCTGACAGAAGTGTCCTAACGCAGCTCTTAGTAAAACATCAATAGGTCAAATTTAAGATTTATTCCTGTCTTTAGTGAAGTGACTTCTGGTAAGAAGCAGCTCTCATCTCTGCAGCTTTGTCTCCATTTTGAAAGGTCTCGCGCTCTTGAGTGCTGCATAGGATTCCTGTGCACCTGACAGGGATGTAGGCTCATCCCAGAGGGCAGGAAATCTGAAGCTTTGCTGCTGTCTTAGTGCTAAAACTCTTTTATTAGATCTAGCTCTAGAAGCCAACCGTAACTAACATTATTAACAGTATTAAACTTGGTGAGCTTTTTAAACAAAGATGTATAGATGTTTCTGTTCAGCTTTAATCAAATGACCTCTTAGATAGGTTCCATAATGAAGGGTCTGAAAAGCTGAGTCTGCTTTGAAATGTATTATTCCAATTTTGCTTGTTAACAGAGATATCTTTATTTAACTTTTCTCATTGACTAGTCACATTTACCATGAAAAATCTTGATCGTTATCTAGCAGGCCAGTCCCAAAGCCAAATAAATAGCATGGTTAAATTTGGCTTGTAGCTGCATTCCCTTAGAATTGAATATACTTGACTGCAAATGTCTGATCTGAAAAGCAGAGTGGTTCTGTGTATTTGTTTAGAACCCAAAGCAAACAGAGAAAAAATAATAGCCAGTCACCTAATGGTTTTCTTAGCTCTGGTGGAGACAGAAGGGCTATGATTATATCCCCACTTACAGTGAATTGTAGTAATAAATCCTGCTTGATTGCTGTGCCCTCATGTCTAATAGTGGGCTAGTTTTGTGTGACCATCACAACAGATGTATTTCCTCCAGTTAGTTATGAAAATTAGACAATATGGGTCAGTCAGGAATAAATGTTTTGTACAGAATAAACGCAGGCCTGCTTGTGGGAATAACCAGAAAAGGCTTTCAAAACTGGAATAATTAATGGCAAGAAGGTGATAGAGTAGTACCTTCATTTTAATTAGTAAGTAAAAGCTATCTAGCGACAAGATGTCATTTTGTGTATTTGAGTTGGCTGTCGTTTTTTTCTTTCCCTTTCACAGACCTTTCCGCTGAATAGTGTGTATCATTTTGTATGTTCTTATCTCTCTGATACTGCCAGCAGGTGCAAAATCCCTCAGTATATCACACAGAAAGACTTTAATATTTATTAAACCAATTAGGATTTTGTTCTTGAGGCATTTGTGCTGTATTCCAGGGAGCAGAGCAGTAACATACTACTCAGTTTGATTTGGCAGTAGCAATTTAACTAGACTTCTTTTTCAGTCAAAACAATGTTTTTACTGTTGGATCGATAATGCATATATTTTTAATTTTTTTTGGTTTTGTGTTGAGTTGGCTCCAATTTACTTGATTAACGTGAAAACTTAGAATTCGTGACAAGGTGAAAACAGGTTTGCAAACTAAACAGTTCCTGTTAAGTGCTCTTCCTTTCCCTTAGTCTCGTGCCTAGATATGCTTTTTTTCTTGAGAATGTCAGTAGTGTTGCATGAACACGTAAACTATGATTAAAGATACACTTCCTGGCCATGTATTAGAGCCATGGCAGGACCCCTCTGTAACTGTCCCAGTTCAGCCAGGGTGTTGTTAACTCTCAATACCTGTCACTTCTTGGTGGTAACTGCCTCCCTAATAAAGCTTGCAAAACAAGTCCTGTGCCTCACATGTCACTCATAGGCCTGATATTTTACTGTAAAATCACCTGTATCAGCACTTTAAATTATTATGCTGGCTGTGACTTGGGACTGCTGAGTTGTGGACATCCTCTTCAGCAGTCCTGCATAGATTTCATGGGGGACTGCTGTTTAAACCCCTGTTTAGCCCAGTTTAAACTGTTTAACCCAGTTAAAACTGAAATACCGGTTTTATGAATTATCAGCAAAATAAATAATACAGCTTGAAATGACCTGTTGATAGTAAGAAACGCTATTGAAGTTTTTAGTATGGTTATAAAAAAGTAGGAAATCAATGAAAATGAAGTAGAAAATTATCAGATTCAAATTACAGGTTTTTTTTTTTTTTTAGAAAATGGATATTTGTTAATGCAGTGCAAAATAAAGGATATTATTTGTGATAAATATTTGTTACAAATTACTCAGTGCAGTTTCCTCATTATAATTTATGGACCCAAAACTTGTTTCTAGTGAAATAAGTCAGTGTATGCTGTGCTGTTTTCTTGGATGAAAAATCAGACTTGGTGATCCACTTGTCTTGCCATGTCACGAGGTAATGCTGAATCAGACAGGAGTTTGAGGTTGTTGTATCTGGACATTTTCCTTATAATGTGCTCCCCCAAAAGACTGAAAGGCTTTTAAACTTAAGAGCGTTTTAATAGAAATGATACAAAATGATCAGCTCAGAATGCACAGGGAATGTGAACTAGTCTCCCCATTACTGCTGTGTCTTTCCAAGTGAGTCCTTCGTTCCAGGTTTGAGTTCCATGAACTTGGTGACTTCGTAAGTTGTGGCAAACTCTGCTTCATCCCCTCTGGACTTTAGTTAATTTATTTCCATTGCTCTTAAGGCTTGAATGCTATTTGCCTTCCTGGGCTTCCTGGCCACGCTGCGACTGTCTCCTTTCGTTTTTTTGCCATTGCTATGTGGAAGACTCTGGATTGATCTTGCTCAGGACAGTCTCCACGTCTTTCCAGGAAACTGCCCTGACCCAGCTGTGTTTAAAGAAATGTGATATACAAACTGAGAGCATGCAAAATCAGTTAGAGTCCATGGTTTTAATTCTGCGATAATTTCACTTTCAGTGTGTCACCAATAAAATGGATGCTTTCTTTATCCTACTTGGAGTTAAAAATGATAATTTCAGATAGAAGTGATATCAGCTTGTCAGAAAGTATGTGATATTTTGATACTTCTCAGCATGCCAAGTTTCAGAAGGGGTCTTTGGATAGATCAAACGATTCCTTCTTTCTCAAAGAGATTTTGAAAAATAAAATTGCTACCCTTCAGATCTTTTTCCAAAGTTGCTCCCTATTCTTTCTGTCTTCCTAACAAATTTTAATCTCTTTCAAGGTATTCATCTCATTTGGTCTCCCCTAGGATAGAGAAACATTCCCTCTCAATTTGATGTGAGGAAGCACCTAAATCACTAGCTATTGCAAGCCTGCCAAGAGTAATTTAATTTTTGTTCTGTTTAATTTATTAATTCCCGAGATAGAAACCATAATACAAAGAACCAGCCAGGGCTGCAGTTAAGTAATAGAGAACCAGAACTGAAAGAAAAACAGTATGAGCTATTCTTTTATTGTGATGAGACAAATCATTTCATCTATTTTCTGACATAAAAGACAAGAAAGGAAAAAGAGAGTCTAACAAATAACACAAAGAGGAGAAAGAGCAGAATGGAGTGAAAATTTTCCAAATGTCAGAGGAAATGAAATAGTGAACTTTAAAGGAAGCAGCACCCATTTTGCTCCATAGAGCCTTCTCAAAGCTGTCATGTTGGGAAAAATGGAAAAGCTCCGAAATGCATTTTAAACCTGTTTGTGTTAAAGTCTGGATTTCATAGACCTGTTGGCAGCAGGTGTCTTCTTTTCTTAGTATTCATTATTCATGTAGCCTCACAATGTATTTCAATTTATAAATGAAGAGGTATACAAGCCCTTCTCCGCTGCATTAAATAGATGAAATATATTACTGCCTTTGAGCTCCTAATACCATAGCTGTAGCTTGAAAGTTATTTGCCTGCTACAGCTGATAGACATACGAGTTGCAAATAAGTTTTATTTTGATGAATATACAGATGAACAGAGTTCTCCCATATGTCTTCATATTTACTGGATTGTAATGTACTTTCTTATATTATTCTGAAATAGAATAGTATGTCTCTTCTCCAAGTCTCACACAAATCAGTCAAATAGAAATAGGTTTCATTTTCCCTCATCTTTTCCCACTTAAAGGAATGTGTATGGGCCTAATCCTGTTAGTTACCGAGAGATTCAGGTCACACTAGGCTGGATCTTGAGGTCCTTCCTCTTCGCTGAAGCCAGGTCCCCCTGACTTCAGTGCAAAACCTGCATGAGCCAAGCCTCAGGTAAAACTGAACTCCCGATCCCGTTTCACTGAAAGCCGTACAAAGTTTTTGTCATTCATCTCGGTCGGAGCTGAAGCACGATTAAATTGTAGCCTTAGAGCTCCACCCATTAACATCAATGGGATCGGAAGGTACAGCAACGTGCGGTGTCTGTTATTAAAAAACAGAGCCAAAACCAGTAAGTCATTTCTCAGCGTGAAGTGTTGCATTTTAAAGGGGCAAACTCCTCCTGGACCTGAGCTGCTGGAACTCACATGCTGAGATCCCTATGTGAATGAGGATAGCTCGGAAGATGAAAGGCTGAAGGAAACCATTACCAGAGGAGTTTTATTTATATACTTAGGTCTCCATTTCATAACAGGCTCATAATGAATACTAATAGGGAAAAAAAAGTGGATGCAGACTTTTAAATATGTTTAGTTCTTGGCAGTTCCTGTTGCTTTCGAGCAAGGGGACACTGAGCATCTTCCCGAACCCTCCGTTTTGCGTAGTTAGTTTTACATAGCCTTCTCCA
Source organism: Chionis minor (assembly GCA_013398295.1). Classification (NCBI taxonomy): domain Eukaryota; kingdom Metazoa; phylum Chordata; class Aves; order Charadriiformes; family Chionidae; genus Chionis; species Chionis minor. The sequence goes on along the minus strand of VZSF01009054.1, from coordinate 1,571,524 downwards.
CGAGGCAGATTCTGAAGTCATTCTGAGTACTGGGCTAGGTCCTATTTAGCCTTTTCTCTTACTGATTTTCATGGGAGTTTGGTAACATAAGGAACAGGCTTCTTGTATTAACCCAAAGACTTCAGTGAGAATAATAGATTAAAAGAGAGCTGGAGCAAACCGTGTGCTATCAGAATAGGCATAAGAAGTTATTGTGCTGTTTCGTGATGAGTTTGTGCCAACTAAGGTTGTGCTGGATACTTCTTTCTAGCTACGTATTCTTGCTGCCTACGTGAGGAATTGTCAGGTTACACGTTGAGTCAGGTTGGCTTGTTGAGCCATATGGATCCTGACCCAACTGAAAATGTGATTAATTTTCTTCCACTTTTCATCCCCAGACTTTCTCCTCTCATTGGGCAACGCTTGTATTGTTAAGAGAGACATCAGAGACATGGTGCATTGGTCCTCTCTTTTTCTGCTTCTTGAGAATGAACAAACACAGAGCTTCCAGTCTCTCAGCTGAATTTTCACCGTTTGTTCCTTCCCTAGAAAACACTTGTCAGAACGTATAGTGATCTTTAGGTCTCCTCAAACACCAGCTTCTGAATACACATTTAATTTCCTATTATCTTTCCATGGCTGTTTGTATAATAGTTGTGTGTCCCCGGGCACACTGCATGGAAGTGCAGAGCAACTATACGTGGCATTCATACTCACTGTGCACCCAATGACTGACACTCTGCATATGGACATGAGTGTATTCTGTAGAGGTACTCAAACTTGTTATAGCTGGGTTTATTCAGAAATATAAGTCCAGTTCTTCAGATCAGCTGAATGTCCACGAAATGGCACAGTAGGTGCGGTCTGTAGGCTGCTTAGTTTCCAAGCGGTATGCCAGGGCGCAGCCAGAGATACATTCAGGTACCGAACAGGTGAGGGTTCAGTGAACCCTTGAACACGCAATAACATTGCTTTCGGACACGTCACCCTTTGTCCTGTGGGTTTTATCCCACGAGCAAATTTGCTTGTGTTCAAGTGATTGCAAGATGTGAGTCTTTACATGGGACAATTTTCTATGAGCATATGCGGTTGTGATTAATGAATTTCTTTTATGGTATCTTTTCTAAAGGTATCTATTAGGCAAGGTTAGACTTGCCTATCATTTCAATGCAAATATGAATTCTGAAATGCTAAAAGACTCTTGAAAGTGGCTGGAACAGAAATATACGTATTGCAAGAGCTAATGAAATAATAATTAAAAAGGCTGGATTTAAACAATTGTTTATTTTAAGCCCAGCAAATTAAGGATTTTGAGACTTTAAGAAAACTGGAACTGTGTTTAATTTTAAGCTACTTCAAATAGCCCTGAATGTCTCGAGTCTGTTAGGCCACGCTGCTTTTGAACCCCGAGACCGCTAAGCATTGCTGCTGGTAGACTGTTATAGAACTGAATATATCTGAGTGCTTGAACTACTAAGTGAACTTTCCAGACAGGAGGCAAACTTCTGTTGGATTTAATAAAAATAATTGCATTCCTATAGAAATTTCTGTTGCATTAAAACAATGCTGATTTTCAGTTCTGATTTTGAGATTGCTGAAATGACACCACTGCTAGCTGAAGTCACTATGGTATGCATAAGTCTTGCTCCTGAGCCTCACTGGAGTCTCGTTTTAACACATTTTCTTTACATGGTGTGATTGCACCATTTCAACCAGAGTAATGCTTTTTTCCCACTCAGAACGAGTTATAAGGTCTCCCTGAATTAGAACTGGAAGTCACACTGTCACCTCACAAGTTCACTTTGTTCAGTTATAATTAGGGGATTGTAAAGTAGGTGGTATTATTCTGTGCGTAAGATTAAGATTTCACTGGCAAGAGTTGCAAGGCTGTTCAGTAAGGTGAGATACAGAGCGCATTTTATAATAAAATTCTGCTTAAAATAGCATTCACGAGTATCTTTTGTAAATGTTAATGACTTTTTAATGTGTCTTCCAAAAAGTTTTATAGAACATTTTATAGAAATATTATGAATATTTTAGTCTATTCCTTTATTACCAAAAAGACAGTTAAAAGTGGTTTTTTGCTGTGTATCAGATGACAGATTTTCTGTCTTCTTGTCAAACACACAAGCAATTGTTGTCAAATCATGATCCAGTTAGCAGTGGTTACATTCAGAATTGTTATGTTCCATATTTGTGTATGGTATTCAGTTTTGAGGTGAATATTGAACAGAAACATGGGTTCTGATGATCAATTTTTTTAGAAAACAGTGTCAGAATTATCTACTAGGACACGACTACTGCAGCACGAGTGAAATCTGTTGAGCTAGAATACAAGTGACGTCTTTGATTCTGTAAATCTTTTGCATCTCAAAAAACGAGGCCAAGGGTGGAACTGGTGACACTGCTAATTTATTCATGGTGATGAAGGGGAAGTTAAATTGTCAATACATATGAATGTGACATTCCCTTGCAGTGCCATTTTGGATTGGAGGAGTTTAAGGTTCTCTGTGTATTTTCTGTTTGTATGGGTTTTTTTCAAATGAACCTTTTATTTTCAAACTGTTGTTTTATGTTGATATACAGACTTTCTAGCAGCCTTTAAAAATATGGGGGTTTATTATTTACAGACAGTTTCTATAAACAGAAGAGCTGAAGCAACAAAGTAAACCGCTAAACCTCGTTCATAACACTGTGAAGAAAAAATAATTAGCTGTTGGTTAGAAGACAGAAGATTAATTAGTTTGTGAAGTCATGATTTTGGAGAACAAATTGCCTTGGAGAGTGAGCTTGCAACCATTCAGTTCAGGAAGACACAGCTTATATATTGTGCCTGTGAAACCTAGTAAATAAATGTGTCGCTTTAGCTATCTCAAAACATGCAGAGAACTCAATGACCCATAGTCAGCACAGATATCATCTGTCTGCTGTGAAGGGATTCTGCTTTCAGAGGCTTGATACGAGCCTAGTTAAGAGCTTATGTTTGCATGTGAATTGTGTAAGGGCATGTGCGGAGGGTGGAGATCTTTGTTGGAGCTCATGGCTGGTGTAGCACAGACTTTTGCAATACATCTCTTGATCAGGGCTAGGATTTTCTACTGCGATATGAAAGCAAACCAGAAAAGTACTTATCCTTCACCAGAAAAATTAGAAGGTGTCTGATGTAACTTACTTCAAACTGGATGAGTATTAAAGAGGAAAATAGGTTTTTCTGCAAGACCTTTTATGAAATATTGTGTATCAAAAATGAACTAAACATGAACTAAAGGACTCCAGGAGTAAAGAATGATTCTAAGATGTAGAATTTTAGCTAGGTCATGCTATCTTGACTTGATCAGCTAATGTTATGACAAGGCTAATGCAGGGCACAGACTGAGCTGGGTTTATTGAATTCTAGATGGCTGGCATTTGTTTAGTCAGCTTGCTTCCTTTTTGACTCAGTTGAAAAGTTAGATCTTTAGATTGGCCTCTATTTAGAGGAAAATACTAATTTTTTTTTAATTTTTTTTTAAGTTTTTCAAAAACATTTTTTTTGGGGGGGATGGAAGGAGATGTTTCCTTCTACTTCCAAATACAGAGCTCCTTTGATAGCTACCTCTCAATTTAATTTTTCAAAATGATATTGATTTTGTCTGTATGCCCAATTTCTTGCCAGTTATCACTTCAGATACTGATGTCCCTTGGTAGACAACATGCAGTAGTGTCAGGAAGAGGAAGAGGCAAAGGCAGTAACAAAGGCATCCTGAAACAAGGGGTTCCTTTGATAGGACAAACTAAATACCTGAAACAAAAATCTTACATGTCTTCTGTTTATTTTTAACAAGTCCCTTGATAAATAATGGGGAAGCTTCAGAGTGAAATCTCCAAATGTCAGCTTGTCTGAAATAGCATCCTGAACACTTCATCACTTTTAAAAATAAAATAGTCCCTGCAGGATAAGTAAAAGAAAGCTCTCCATCACCGGTGATTTGCCCACTAAGAAGTAAAGAGCTAACCCAATCTAAGATAGGTACACATTATACAGTGTCTTTGCTAATTTAACCCATTAATGGCAGTGTGTGGCAATCACCTGTCAGGGAAGGAAGGGTAATGCCTAATAACTGAGTCTTGATTCTTCATCTGTAGGCGTTGCACTTCTTTTCATACAGGGAGGCTCTTCACTTCCTTCTTGACAAAGGTGACTATGTGTGCTCTGTTTGGAGGGAGACACTGTCAGGCAGGACTAGTAAAAAAGACATAGTAATACAGGCATTAAAGGCACTAAAATACTACTACATTGATAATTCCCATGATGAAGAACATGAGAACACGTGATGAGCACATGGTGAAGAACGCGTTCATGTGAGAACATCAGATTCTTTGAAAACTTTTTCTCGTATCAACTTGTCCCAAAGGAAAGACCAACAAAAATAGTAGGGATTAATTTGTTGTACTGTACATAGATCATTCTTTTGAGTTGTATTTGTTACAAAGCAATATAAAGGTCCTTCCTGGCTCTTCGTCTGGTTTCCTGCACTACTGCAGCACCAGACGCTGAGCTGGCCCAGCTAGCCTGACTAGAAAATAGGCACTTTCTTGTCATTCATCACTTCCACAGCCCAAACAGAAGCACAGCTAACTCAGCTCTCTGTGTATCTCTTTATGTAAATGCCGTCCAAGTCCTGTTTTCAAAATGGATTTAGTCTTCTAAATCCATTCATTTTAAATAAGGCTAATTTCCCCAACTATAGCTGTCACCTTGCTGATTAGACTTGCACTCCTAAGTCACTTGAAGTATTTAGTCATACTGTCTGTAAATTTGGTAGTACTGATGTATATTTTAGCAGTAGAAATAATAAAAGCAACTTTGCAGATGTGTTTTTATGCTAAGCTCCTCCCCACACACATACTACTAGGGATTTATAGAAATTTTCTTCATAATAATCTACCTTTGCGGCCTAAAGGAATTAATCCAAGGGATGAGAATTTAGGTCAGAATCCAGGCAATTAGTCCCTTTGTGGATTTTCTGATGGCTGCACATCTGTAAGAAATCTGGATGAAACAATCACATAATATTAAATAACTCTGTATTTGGTAAGAACAGTCAGAAGGTAATGACATTCTTTGAAGTGTCCAGCTTGAAGGAAGCTTTGATACTTAATGTGTCGTGTCATTTATTAAGGCGATAAAGCTGATATTAGTAATTGGTTAAGTCCTGTTTGAAGTTCTGTGCTGGTTTAAGGTATCAGCCAACAGTTAATGGACATGCTGCTTTTCTCTTTCACTGTATACGACCTTATGTACAAAATTATTAGCCTGGATATGACTGAAACTTCTTTCCAATAACATAAGTGACTAGATATGCTCTACTATCTTGTACAGCATCACATCTTATGCTGACTATTCTCTTTACTACCGTAAGGATTAATACAAAATGTATTTCGTATATTGGAGTTGACTTAATATCAGTCTTCACACTGGGGTCATTTTCATTTCCAATAGGGAAAGTAGTTGCCAACCTAGTAAACACTTAAATATGTGATTAAATGCATTTTTGAGTTTTCCAGCTGGCTTTAGTGAGGCTGCTTTTATTTTATAGCTCTGTAAGCATGTCTTTGCAGGCTGAATTAATGCAAGCTACCTCTGCTGTGCATTGTCCTCAGTGATTTCATACTCTGTGTGTGTGTGTGTGTGTGCATGTTTAAACTGTTTCCAGACACCTTGAATTTTACAATGTGAGTTTTCTGTGAAATTAGTGAAACATATATTGCTAAAACTCCATGAAATTAAAATATAGGCATATAGGTATGCTAATTTGGTATATGTTGTTTTTTCCTGAATGATGTTGTTTAGTTTCAGTGTCAGTAGTCAAGCACAGCTGATATCTCAGGCTAGAAGTGAAAATGAGCATTTCTGCCATTTATATTGGAAAATAAAGAGAGTGGGAAGGGAGAAGGATGTGCGTAAGCATTTATATTGCAAGTGATAAAAAAAAGTAGAATGCTCCAATGGTCTCCTGCTCCTTTAAGATCTTCCCATGTGTGAGTTTCTTCAAGTGGTTCCAAGGCAATGATCACATGGGTAAACACTAAGCAAAGACCAGCAGCAAAATGAATCCTCTTTCATAGTGAGATAATTAAAAGAAAAGAAGCAACTGGTGGTAAAGTGTGTCTGTCTAATCTAGTTCTCCAGAGGTAACCAGTCACACAGCTTGGGCATACGGAGAGAGAAGAGTGTAATCAGGACCTGATGCTTGAGAAACTGCTTGGAAATAGGAGCAGTGGAAACATGAAGTAGAAAGTTCGGTCTATCCATGAAGAAGTACTCAGCACTTCCATTCAACATGGCAGTTTAACTGTCCGTGTTCATCTATGCGCAATGCACAGTGTATTCCCTAAATTTACTAGCCACGTTTGGTTTGGCCTGCAAGCTCCTGAGGTGTTGTATTGTACATGCATCCACACCAGACCCAATTGGAGCAATGTAGTCTTCGAATCCCTTTGAGGATGCCCTGTCATTGGGGAGAAAGACATGATGGAGTCTGATGTTCCAGCTTCTGTTCCCAGGATTGTTAATGGGTTGTACCTCAATGAATTAGAAGAGGAGGGACCACAACATGGGATGGCCTCTTCCTACCTAGTTCTGGGACAATCTTTCTGTTTATTCTTTTGGCACTATGAGCCTGGTGTTCCTTTGGATTTGGTGTTACGACCTTAACAGTGTAAAGTGTGTGGTCACCTGCAGCCCCAGAAAAATCTCACAGTTTAATGGTTAGGATATTCTTGGGAAGGTAAGCGATAAGGATTTGAATCCCCTTGAGCAATAAGGAAGGATTTGAATTAAGGTCTCTAATTTCTTTTGTGAATACTCCAGTTATTAGGCTGTGATTGAAAAAGTGCCATCACTATAATTTCTTGCAGTCTCTAGGTAGGAGCCTAAGTTCTGGGGATGGGTGAGCACGTGTGCCTTAGTGTGGCTCAAGGATACTCCGTTCTCAGCATACAGGGTTTTCTGTGTCTCACCCCGAGGATACAACTAACCCAGGAGGATGTAATTTTGATCTTTGGATTCTAATCCTGGGATCAATGAACTAACATCCAGAGATTATAACATGTATTGCACTGGAGGCTATGGCTTTTTTCTTTTTTTTTTTTTTTTTTTTTTTTTTTTTTTGGCTAGCCTTTTTCAATAGTTAGTGAAAGGGCCTTGTAAGTAGAGAGGTGTGGATCAAAGATCCTGGTCTTTTCAAAAGAAATATTGGCTAATGTATTTATAAACTCATTAGGGGGATGAAATTTGAAATCAGGAGAATATGCTTGACAGAAGGGCTCTGTTGTCAGAAAGGGTTTGATTTTTGTGAGGCAAAGCAAGTTTTAAGTACGAGAAGATTGAGCAAACTGAAAGCTGTAGGGATGATTATCATCTCACTGGGGCTTCATGAAGATGACAATTACGGGAAGACATCTGTTAAAAGCATGCACCAGATACCCTTGTGAGCAAGGAACAGAAGTTTCTAAGCTAGGGAGGTAAGGAGCAGCACTGACTAAAATAAATAGCAGGACAGATGTGCCTGAGAGAACCCTGTGAGAAATTATTTTTTTATCTGTCAATTCTTATTTGATACATTCTAGAAATTCTGGTAAAAGTTATCTGTGTAAAACAGGCAAGTAAGGTCACTTCATAGGAAGCTTGAGTGTAACTCTGATTCTTCCAGAAACAAATAATTGACAGGCAGACTAGGAAAAAGTTGTTGAAGATGCATGTCAGATTGAAGGGGCTTGTTGTAATGTGGGTACGCAAGCAAGGAAGGTGGGACAATCATTTCAAATCTGAACAGTGGGGAAGGAAAGGGATCACAAATAAGTATTGGTACCAGAAATAAAGGAAATGAGTCACTGTATAAAGGAAACGGAGGGTGGGATCCACTTGCCTACTCTTAAGTCTTTAGCAGGCCCAGCTGGCCTCCAGCTCCATCTCTGGAAGGGCACAAATCACTAGCTAATATGGCTTTGGCTTCTTTTAGCCTATGCAGGTTGGGAGCTTTGCATCTGGCTCCTCTTATCTCAGTGTGTGGCCAAGCAGCAGCTGGAATTTACCCCGTGTTTTTGTCAGTGCTCATCCTTCGATAGAGTCAAAATCCTTTTTCTTGCTTCTGTCAGTGTCTACAGCGAACAGACTGGGAAGTCATGTTTCTACTGTGTACAATCTTAGGGTGGTTTCCCTAACGCTGTAATTATATTTCAGTTTTGGGAATTTTATTTAAGGAATCTGTTTGCTAAATTGTATTTGCTTCCTTTTGAAACTGTTCTTGACCTGTAATATAAAATATTAGACAATTATTCACAAAGGAGGAAAGAAGAATGGAGGAGAAGCTTCAGATATTAGACTAAATTAAGTCACATTTTTATCATTTGCACTGCCTTCATCCAGTCACCTTCTTAGTATTTTCTATATTTTGTCTTTAGTTTCATCATTTTTGTTTTGTTGTTATTTTTAATAGAAAGCCAGAATGGCAAAGGTAGCTATATTTTTGTTGTTGTTGTTTAACCTGGCAAAAATGTTTTGTTTGCTTTATATAATAAATATATTACAAGTAAGAACTACAATCATATTATTTTTTCCGCTCTTTTTACAGAATAATGTCATACACTATTCTACGTCAACACTGTCAGCTCTTATTCTGGAATCATTGGTGTCTACAACACAAATCTCTTCAACCATTGCAGAAGCTGACTACAATGTGTTTATTGTTAAGTGAAAATTAACCTACAGGACCCCCACAAATATTGAAAGAAATTATGCATCCAGACTCTAATGTCTGAATTGGGAATGTTAGAGAAATCATAGCATATTCAGATCCAGAGTGTTTGTTTGGGAATGAGATATTTGATCCTATAATACACAGATTGCATGTATTTTTTAAAAGTTTAATTGAAGAAAGACTAGCAGAAGAAGTGGCAGGAAGGGTGATGTTTTTTAAGATTGGATCCATAAAATGTAGCAGCAAGAGAATAAAAATATCTGAAAATATGAAGAACTAGTGCACAGATTGACTAATGGTGTTTTAGTTAAATAAAAAGCCGGCATATTGGGTAGAAGGAGATGAAGCCATAGTGATAGATGAGTTCAGAATTGCACTCTCTGTGGCCAACAAGAGCTGTTCTTCATGGTGCCAAAAAGGGGCATTGGCTGTTTTCAGTAAGTCCTCAATGCCCGTGACTCCTGAGATTAGGTTTGTAATAGCTTTTCCGAATTAATACAATGAATACTTGACTTGTTGAACTCTAGTCTTGTTGATTCTAGAAATGGGGAGAAAGAGGTCTCTGTGTGTTATAGTATGCAAGGATTCAAATGGATTTAATAGACCACACCGTAAGCGACAGTCATCATTGAAATGTGAGCTGATTTATAGGTCTTCTCTGTAATGTCTTTTTTTGTGTAAACCTGTTTTGCTCATTTTGCAGAAGGGTTTTAGTTTAGTGTGTTTTATCTGCTTGACTGCACTCTGTGCCCTTGAACATATACTGATTTATCTTTTTATTGTTTGACTTTAACAGGTGGGGTTTTTTTCCCCCACAAAAAGTAGTAGCTAAAGCCTTGGTACATTGTGTTTTCTGTACAATGACTTCAAAATATACATAAAGTTTCATATCACTGTACTTTTGCAATTTCACAACTGATTTGGAGCATCCATGTGTTTCTCCCCCAGCTTTGAAGTAAAAAAACCCAGTGATATGTTAGCACTGAAAGTTTGAGAGTTCTCTTGCTGTTCTCTAATATACCAGATCTAGTTGCTCTTCCTTTTCCCTTGGGAGGTTGGTGGAGAAGGTTCTCTTTCATGGCAGAATTTCTCAGGTGAGCTCGATGGCCTCGCCATCACTTTACATTCTACGTACATCTTTAAACATCATTGTACGTGTAATGTTTCAACAAACAATTCAGTTGTTTCTTGCATCACTCACAATGTCCCATCTGCTTAAGTTGCCTTTTGAGTCTTCTGGCTTTGACTTCAAATGGGAGAGCAGATAGATACTTCAATGGAAATTTTTAACTCCCAGGAGACTGAAAACATTTTCTTTGATTGGCATTCTTTAATAACTTCTGTAGGGAATATGCACTGACCATGGAGACCTGCCCTCTTCAACAGTATGCCAGTCAACTCAATGTTTACTCTCCCTCTGTCTTTTCCAACAACATTACTATTTTACGTCCTATTCCATTTCACTAACAACATATTATTCTTCAATTAGTTCAGTTCTGATTTAACTCTTTCCAGTTGTCAGTTCTTCTATCTCATCTTTTCCTTTGTGGCACCTGCATATCAGAGAAACTTGGGAAGAGATTTTTAACCACAGTTTTGTTGTTCAGCAACCACTACAGCATGAGATAGGTGTTCTCTTAGACCTCAACGAGAACGTTACATTCTTGGAGGGCTGCATTTTGCAGCCGTAGTCTTGTTAGAGAGGAAAAGGTGTTACTGCATTTTTATAATGAGGAAATGACATTTCAGCATGCTTAGTTTAATTCCCTATTGGTTTGATAGCAGTGTAGTGATCCACTCTTGCACTTGCCATCAGCAAATCCATGAAGCTGCTAATTAAGAGAAGATTTACAAGTAGGGGTAACATCTTTAATTAGACTAAGTATAGTTGGAAAAAAAAACCAGATAAGCTCTCAGGCACATAAGTAGTTCTTTAGGTCTGAAACAGAAGCAGAAAACTTCAAAGCAAAATTTGAGTTGGAAGCAACTGTTCTGACTTAATTAAAGAATGACCTACAAAATACTTTTGAAAGATAAGTCTGGAAACTCAAATTCATAACTTAGTAAATACCAAAAACTATGGACTCACTGGAGGTACTATTTTTCTGGTCCATTATAACCTGCAAGTCGTGTTCCACCACCAGCCCCCCAATTAATGTCACCGTGTTCCACAAGTTATAAATTACAGGTAGCTCTTTCCCCTGGAAGGAAACCACCTCTTACCTCTCCTCCTTACTGAGTCTCTCTGAGTCCCCAGGTACACCCTTCTCTTCTGGATAGTCTAATACATATCTAATGAAATCCCAAGCAATTGTTCTTAAGGTCTTAATTACAGTTCGCTTTACAATTTTCTTCTTTTGTTTCAGATCTGAAAAAGGACTTGTGTGCCAGAAATTTTGTCTGCTTTTTTCTGAACCTGCTGGTGAATAAAAAAGTATCATCTCAATCTAAAAATCTAGTTTTGACTGTATTTTTGGACCATATATCTATAATGACCTTCCACCCTTATTCCCCTCTCCTTGCAAAAACAAATTAAGGAAATATAGGGTTAATTTTTTTTAGTATTCTTTACATTATTTTGTGCTCCTTCTTTCTTTCTTTAGTAAAGTGATGCTCAGTCGTAAGCATTATTGTACACATCAAATGTTCCTGTACTTTAGTGTAATATAAACAACTACTGGATTAAACAGTTGTTTCACTTTCTGAAATCTGGTGTGATGAATTAAAGCACATTTCAAGGGTAAAATAAGGGCTTCAGTTTTACAGTATTACTGCATAAATCTATGTACCTGTTAATGATAGACTCGATATATTGAGGTCTCCTCCTTATTTGTGATACTCAGTTTCTTTCTGTCATGAAGTGATGGAAAAAGAGAGGCAGAATCATAATCATATTCATTAAGATGAGACAGCTGACAGCCTTGTGCATCTACAAGTAGCTTTCAAAATCCTGAGAAATTATTTCTCATTTCTGTGTATAAACTGTTTCAATATGGGATACAGAGCTCCTGATTTGTGTAACTGAGCATAGTAAAAGCCCATGCTGTAGAAATGGATATAGCAGGGCAAGACCCATCCCAACATTGTCTTACGTGGAGGAGTACACTAATTTGAAATCACGTGAATGAAATCAAAGTCTTATTTCGAATAGGAATGTGATGTGAATGTGTCTGTTATGTTATGAACATGAAATTTCTCCAGATTAAAAAAGCAAGAAGCCAAGCCGTTGTAAGGGCTGTAAGGAATGTAAAGCATTTTATTTTAATGGGTTTTTAACACCTGAAAACACCCACTTAAATAAAATAAAACAGTTTTCCTAAACTGTTTACCAGCAACAGCTGGAAAACAATACTGTGAATTTCGAGTGTGATGTTTTGACAGTGTTATTAACTAACTTTCAAAGAACAGGTTCATTAACCTATTTAGAATGAGACTTAATACATTCATCACAAGTGCAGTTGGTTTCATTTTTCAGTATCAGTCATGTAAATGATTCGATAGTTACACTTATTGTGAATAAAATTTACTGTCAAATCTTGAGGTATTAGGTATCAGGCTACAGTTTATTCTTGTAAAAGAACCTGATGTTTTCTCAGATTATTTAGTTCTGGCTCATGCCTCCTCTGTCAAAATCATTGTTGCATAGTCTAAGTGAATCAACTAAATTTAATGCCATTTTGGGAAATAGGTAGTCAATCTAGCAGTCAGCTGAAGTGATGTGTCTCATTATTTGGGTTTTTTTTACCTCTAAGTTTTGGTAAAAATAGTAAGGAAAAAAAGTATATTACCAAATATTAGAAACATATATGCATATCCTTAAATTATTACTGGTTTCAGACAGATTAGAAATTAAAATCAGATAAAAATAATTCAATAATTTGGCATATAATCTGTGAAATTTTGATTGAATTATTTTTGATCTGTAACATGCTATAAAATAGAAAAAAGTATAGTAGTGTGCATATACATGTGTATTCCAGTGTGAGGGTGCAAGCTTACGTGCATACAACAGATCAAGTTTTTTAGCCAACAATTTCTGTAGATTATTTGTACAATGAAAATATGCAAAGTTCATCGGCAGTCACTACAGAAGTTAAAATGTTGAAATAAATAGTGAATTAAGAAAATAAAACTGGCTGATCTTTAAAACCTCTGATACATCATACATAAAGTCCAGCAGTCTGCCTGTCTCTTATCTCCTCCCAGGCTCCCTGAATGGTACGTTCTGACACAACGTTCTTACCAAGGTAAAAAATTCTATTAATAATGAATGTCTCCTTACTTTCAAAAACCTAGAGGAATATTTCTCTGTAATTCTTTGTCAAAAGTAATAACTTTCTGGGAATCAGAAGCAGAGAAGAAAATAGCTTGTGGTGCTGTGAACGTTTTGATGCTTGCTTGATTCTCTAATCGTGATTCAGTGCCTAAGGTCCACCATAAAAATGCATTCTTTGACTGATTTCTAAAGGCGAAAATCAATTGGTTTAAGGTTTTTATGAAATTCATTTGCTTAACCAAAACCTAAACGCAATGATAATTCAAACATAGCTATTTAGCTTCCAGGGATTTTTTGAACAATTCTGTGTCCTAGGATTATTGTGAGGTACAGAAAATACAAAGCAGAGCACTTTTTCTATGCAAGTAATAAGGTGTAGCCTATTATTCCAAAAGACAGTATAAATAATTTCTAAAATACCATTTTAAAGCTAATATATTGGTTCTGAGTCAAGGATATTGTTAAAATAAATATGCAACATGCTCTACTTGTTTGGGGTTTTTTTAGGAATTGGGGTGTGAGTCTGGGGCTACTGATTAGATGCTGGGTGAGCTATATTCCTTTTTTCCCTACCCAAAGTTTTTCCTGACCTAGAGTTTCTGTCAAGATGAGCAACTGAGGTGAGCTGTTCTTGAATTCACACTTCTTTTCAATAAAATGACCAGGATAAATATCTCACAGGTTTGGGAGGCTTGTATTTTAATTTCTGTAAAACAGAATGAACCAATGGATGTTCTTAGGGAAATTCAATATAAAGTCTTTTATTTGTGTGCATTTTTTTCTTATACTTTCTGTATGGGATGTTGTTTTCAAAATTCAGGCTTCCAACTTCTGTCAAGTTTTGGATTTTGATTCGTGTGTATCATCTAAGTACAAATTAAAATACCAGAGAGTCTGGAAGTTTCTCGGGTACTAGAGAAACTGGCACACAGGAATTGCTGGCAGGGTACTTCGATTTGGCCAGTGATAACAGCTTTCACATACACACAGCTGGTCCTTCCACCACATTGTCCTCCTGTTCATGTCCTCCTCCACGTCACTGCTTACAGGGGAAGCATTTATTTCAGCTGTACTGATTTCTCTACATGTACTTCTGAGCATTTTGTTGGTATCCTTTCTTTCCATCCACTCTGCTGATTTTCATGGGATGACAGGTCTAAGGGAATACTGGGTACGCTGTTAGGACTTCCTTCTGAAGCACTCCTCCATCACACTGATCACATGTATTTTATTTGTTAAGGGGAAATACCTGACAAGGGCTGTGAATGTTTTTCCTGGAGAACATTTAATAAAATGTTTTGTCTGCAACATTATTTATGCAGTCAATGAGATACTTTTTTTTTTTTTCCTGCTATGAAAGAAAATAAGATTTTTTGGTTTTATCACTGCTTCCCCCAAAATAGGGTTTTTCAGTCACACCATATGTATTGGTTGTTTGGTTGGCCGATTTTTAATATATGACAGAGGCTTGGAAGTATCAAAGTGTTAAATTCTGAATGCAGGTTTCTGGGTGAAAGACCCTATTAATATCCTAACTTATCGACCCGAAAGCTAATTAGTTTTCCTTTTATTAAACGTCAGAAACTTCACATGGAGATTTGGAAAGCGGGCTTCATTAGTTCTGCTGCTCACACATCTACTTGTTTACCTCTGGTAACAAGAAAACGAACCTTCTTCAGGATTAGAAAACATACTCAATAATTTGCAGATAAAACAGGCAGGAAATTATTTGAACTAATGATGAGAAATGAATGAGGTTTTTTGCCTCTGTATCAGAGAACTGTTATGTTTAAAGTAATTCAAATTCAGTCAGTTTTGAAATTGGTAGGCTGGTCATGATATTGGTTTGGGTATCTTTATATTAGTAGGCTAAGTAAATAATTGGAGCACAGAAATAATCAAGAGCCGAAGCAAATCTAAGTCTGGAGTTCAGAGGTAAATTTTTTTGTGTCATTTAATATTAATGGAAAATCTGTTCCAGCAAATTTAATCTAAAGGTCAGTCACATCAGAGAGTTAAATAGAAAAACAATCCCGATTTAGCCCTGCCTATCCTGAATTATAAAAGGTGTCATTTATATAGTACATGATCTAGAATGTTTGGAATTCCACTGGCAACTCTGTCCTCTTTTGAGTAACCACCTATTTATGAAAAAGTTTGAAAAATATCTCACTAGTTAATGATGTCCAATGTATCAACTTAATCTGAGTTTAGTTTTCTTCTCTTCCAGCCTCTTCTCCTCTAACCTGAAGCCTCTCTTCATAGCCCAGGCTTGTCTTGTCAGTCACCATAATGTGAGTATCCTTTTTTGAGCCTTGAGGTTTTCAGGTTGTCCCTATTTCAGATGCTTTTGGAGGCTTATAAGTACATCTCAGACAATGCAGAACAAACCTTGCTCAATCTTTTCTACTTGTAAGGAAGGTTTACATTTCAGATTCTTTGTTTAATAGATACCAAATTTTTCTAAAGATTACAGTTATGTGCTTGTCAGCACACAATATGTTTGATCCTATTCTACTCTGGCCCTGTTGAGATATTTACAAAAAAAAGGACGTGAAATACTTCCAGAAGCATGAGAATGCATTAAATTTGCATAGGCCAGATAAAATTATCACACAAGAACCCAAAGCAGACTGATAAATTTGAGAAGCAATAAAAATGGAGTTCATTCAAGGATACTTGGAAGTTTATAAATGAATTCTTTTTGAACCTTAAGGTGTAAAAAATTAGTGGTAGATTTAGCTTGAGGCATAATCCAAATATTAACTCAAAAGACTTGCTGCAGTTCTCATTGAAACTGCTTACCAGCCATTCTGTGGCTTCTCGCTTAAGAAGCATTATTATACCAAATAAAACACAGCTTGTACCTTTTAAGTGATGAGGATAATTCGGCGAACAAGGATATAGTCTCGTTGGGCTTTGTACAGCACCTGGCACACTGAGCTACCCTGGGAAATCATACAGGCGTATAAAGCCTGACTGTTCTCCCTGTGTGTCTGGGGGTATTTTATTTTTACAATTTTAGTCCTGCTTCTCCTTTCTTTTCAGCATGCTTATTACTGCAATGAGGGGGGGTTTATACTTGATGTTTCTTGCTTTCATTGTTACGGTGACACTGAGGTAGATACTACTTTATGTACGTGTGTATGTGAATAGACTAATTTATCTTAAAGGATGCCTACAGGAAAGATGGGGAGGGATTCTTTATTGGGGAGTATAGCAACAGGACAACGGGTAATGGTTTTAAACTGGAAGAGGGGAGATTTAGATTAGATCTCAGGAAGAAGTTCTTACTGTGAGGGTGTGAGATACTGGTCCAGTTGCCCAGAGAAGCTGTGGCTGCCCCATCCCTGGAGGTTCAAGGCCAGGCTGGACGGGGCTTGGAGCAAGCTGGTCTAGTGGGAGGTGTCCCTGCCCAGGGCAGGGGGGTGGAACGAGATGATCTTTAAGGTTCCTTCCAGCCCAAACCATTCTATTATTCTGTGATCTGCCTACCTTCGGGCTTTGCGTACTTAGCATTATAAAGTGTTTCTACTTCATTTTTGTATTGGATTGTGGGGCTGGCACTTCTGAAAAGTTTCTTAGTGTAATTTCATAGCTTTGTGTTGGGATGAGCTTTATGACTGTTGATATCTTAGAACTTTAGCACAAAAATAGAAGTAGACCTATAGCTCAGAGAGATGAGGCAGTCTTCTTGTCTCAAATGTCACTTCAGTATAATCATTCCTTGGTCTGAAGTACTGTAATGCCTATAATTTTCCTGTCTTCCTTCCAGGAAATATTAAGATTATATTTTATTCTGTAAGGAGCATTTGTTGCACTCATTCATTATTGGGAGGAGATGTAAACATTTTCAGAATGTGAAAAAAAAGTGTAGTTTGCTCCCATAGACAATAGTACGTACTTCAGAAAATGTGAATGTCTGGCCTTTCAGGTATTTTTTAAGATATATGTTATCTGCATTGCTCCTCTGGCAGAGTGAAAAATGTTTAATATAGGTCTTTCAAAGGCATGAAAACAGTTTGGAATTTGCTTTCCTGTGAAAGTGTCTTTGAAGAGAGCATTTAATAAAACAGTGAAATACTTGATTTCTCCTGAAAGCTTTTCTACTTCCTACCAGTGAAAATGAAACTTTAAAGTTGTAACTAATATTTTGCTATTGGACACCTGTAACCAGGCGATCTGACACCAAAAAAAAGAGAGAGAGATCTGAAGTCAGTTTTTAAGTATTTTCTCTAAGTTCCTACTGAACTTGTGCTTGGGGAATGCAGCACTTTGGTTGATCCCAGCTTTTGCAGGTTGCAGACAAAGGAGCTTTTAATTCTCAGTAGTTCTGATTTTACCTAGACTTTTCCTAAGGAGGTACTACAGTAATCAGAGGCAGCTTGTTGGAATTGGTCTTAGATAATAATTTTAGTGTGTGCTTGAATATTTCATTTTGTTCTGATTCATGATAACTTTATTTACCTAGGCAATTTCAATAATTTGGGGGTTGTGTTTTTAATGACTCTTAACATGGAATTCCTAACAGAGAGGTAGAGAGGGAAACCTTTGTGCTTTGTCATATTTAAATATCCAGTAGTTATTTATGATGAAATGCTGATCCAACATTTTGTTAGTGAAAAGCAGGCTCTAGCAAGATGTATTTTGTGGATTGAACTCTTAAATTTTACAGTGCTTAAATTTATAGACATTGCCATAATTAATTTACCGTTATTTTAATAACATTGGTCAATGCTCAGCCAGTACAAGTTGGAAAATGTGGTGTTAGTTCTTTGTCCACTTGCTGCTTGAAATTGTTCTTTGGTAACATCTTAGGACTTACATTGATAAGCTTAATCATCTGCAGTTAATATAGGATTAATTTTCTGTTCTTATTTACTTCAATCTCTCTTTTATATTATTCACTTTCATGGGGTTTTTTTTTCCCCCCCTCACCTTGCAAGTACATTTGTTTCCACATTACCAAGTGATTCTTGGCCCCATATCTAATAATAAGGATGAAACATAATTAAAGGACATAAACCAGCAAATTTTAGAAGTAGTTTTCTTAATCATTCCTCCTTTTGCAGATATCACCTCATTTTTCATTATAAAATGGTCTGCTGTCTTGTTCATACTATTGAAGAGCATTGAACAGTATTACAACTGTGAACTAATATAGCACTGATTCTAACCTTTTAGAGTCATCTGGGGCATTTGATTTTTCTAATCCGATAAACCTATCACATATTTGCAAATGTGGGGCATTATATCATATCATCAAATGGTGCTTGAACATTTATTAAATTAATGTATTTAAAACATAATTGTATTACATTACATTTTGTGATGTAAATAATGTCTTATTCCATATTTTTGCTCTCTGAAAGGTTCCTCTTGCATCCTTCATACCTTTGAACAGTCATATGCAGTATTAGTAGCTCACAGAATGCACAACAGGGACCATGGTGAGGTGAGTGGCGCTGAGATGAAATTGTGGCTCTGTTGAAATCAGTAGAGGTTATGTCATTGAATTCACTGGGTCTACAATATCATCTAAAGTGCTGCAAGCATTCGTTCTTGAAGAAATTATTGAGTAAAAACCTATATTTTGAGTTTCTTTGGGTTTGTTTCATGAGGCAGGGTTTTGTGGATATTTTGCTCATTCTTGAACTTTCCTAAGTCAGGATATCCAAACTTACGTTGTTTGCTGCTGTGAAGAGATGATGACTTTCATAAGGTTTCTCATATTTCATTGCATTCGCTGTTTCTCAAAACTTCTGCATATGTGTTGTTATAGAAGGCACCCGGAGTGTCATTATCATTTTGCATCTGTCTGTATCAGGAGAACTGGGACCTGCAGTTGCCACAGGTTTGCATCACAGATAGCACCGATGGAAATTATAGTGTAGGCAGGCTTGGAGTCTGAAAATATTTGAAATAAGAGTGCTAATGGAATCACAAGTCATTTCACTGGATAAAAAATTCTGCATCTTATTTTTAACACTGTTTAAGTGCTCGCAGTTTTGATTATCTTTATTGGAAACATCCTGCTAATGTGGCTATTTAGTGAGGTTGGATGCAGTTGTCTGCTTCTGAGCTTGCATTAACTTCAAACATGTTGCATAGCAATAAGTTTTTTATTTGAGCGTACAAAAAAAAATCTACAATCACTATTTTGCGCAAGAATTGAGAATTACCTTAAAGATAATTTTTTTTTAAAGTCCCACTAAAGGGATGGTGGTGCGTAAAGGTGTAATTGGTTAATACGAGTGATAGGTCTCTCTTCCATCCTGTGTTGGTAAATATGTGGAGTAACAGTGAGATATAATATGAAATCATATAAAATTTTAGTAGGCAATCTAGATTTCTTCCCAGTACAGTTATTATGATATATATGTATTAACAAAGGAACCAATTAACTGTCGGGATTTTCATGCCAAAGAGTAGTGGATGCTTTGGTGTTTGTTTTCTCCTGGATCAGTATGGGAATTCAAAATAACAAAAGCTTAATAGTAAATGCTAGGTTCTAAACATCTTTTATGAAAAATTGAAATACTGGTTCTGCTTCTAAAATGTTCTATTTAAATGTCTTTCTGCCACTGTTTTAATGCTTTATTCAGTCTAAATTGCATAATAATTACACTTTTAATAACATTTACTATTTTATGAAGTTCAAAATCATAAAGCTAGATGATGGCAATCACAAAGACAGAGGATGAAGAAAAACTGTTCTTTTTCATAGCCCTGTGAGATACACGCATTCAGCAGGACTGCTGCACATCCGACTGTGCTTGTCTTACCTTGCCATTGCACTTACACTTCATGAGCTTACAGGGAAATTCTGCAGCCTCCTCCTTTCACAGTAACCTCTGCTTCAGATGTGAGTGGTAAACGTCATCTCTGCTACAGGTGGTGCTATCTACTGGGACCTTTAAAAGAATAGTCTATTGACTACCACCTCATCTCTTCTTCTCTTCCTGTCTCTCTGGTCATGTCCCATCACGTACGCCTATGTGCACCTGCCCCTCTTACGTGACCCCACTTTGTAGGGGGTTGGGAAGTATATTCTGAGGATTTTTTCATTCCTAACCTCATTCATTATAACACTGAGGGGATCAAACCTTGATATATCTTCTCATCTAGTCTTGCTAGAGGAAAGGAGAAAAAGCCAAACTTGCAAATGGCAGAACTGGTGTGAGATGCACAGTTCCCAAAAGAGGGGCACTGATTGGCCTGTTCGTGTTGATAGAGTTTATACTGACAAGTTGATGCCTCTGTATATATTGTGTGTACATAACATGTTTCTATTAGAGAAATTTCCTATTGGATAATATTGCAGAGTTATTTTCCAGCTAAAAGAGAAAGATCCCCGATTTTCAGGGCTCCAACACCTGTCTAAATCAAACATGTTTAGAAGTCCACCACTTGAATCTGCTTCTTCAATTTGTTCCACACCAGCTGTCTGAGCGCACACACTGGTTTGTATGTTTGCCAGGGCTGTGGCTTAGCCTCGCAGCTTCTGAATTCCCCACCTGCCACTTTCCAAGTGGAAAGAAGCTCCCCTGAGTCTTTGTTCCATCTCACCTCCCCAAGGTTCCTGTTCCATGTGAAGTACAAGTGCATGTTAGGCACAGTGTACTGTCAAGTGTACTGGTAAGGATACAACAAGAAGAAAGGATTTTCAATCAAGTTTCACATTCGTTACTGGGAACTACAAGAAGTTAAGGGAGTTGCAAATTAATGTGGGGTTGGGGGCAATTTTTTGCATGTTTCTTTAAACCTATGTGTTATTTTAAAGTATTTGAAAGGAAAAAATATGTGGCTTTTTTCATAGCCAAACATGAAAAGTGATTAAATGGTTAGTGGAAGATTCACTGTTTGGGGGGGGGGGGGGGGGAAGTTCTATATAATATGTAGAGTATTCCTGAAGATGTGATCTTACCGAAATGGAAACTTCTATCCAATAGAATTTTTCACAACCCCTGACGAAGATGCAGAGGCAGAAGGTCATGTAAGAACTGTGGTGATGTTTGGCATCCAGGGAAAAAAGCTGAACATTCTACTGATCAGACTAGAGCAAGCAGTCATGACATTGAGGGGTAGCAGTGGTGGAACCTGCAACACCAACAGACATTTCAAAAGATTAGTCTTGGAATTTGGGTTGCTTTCACCTGGCTTGATATTTCTTGAGCAGCCACTGCTTATGCTGTAGTTAAATTAGGATTATTTCTGCTGTACTACCAAGAAATTAGGATTTTATTGAAATTAGTTTTAAAGTTCCCGTGTATCCAAATTGAAACATTTTGTTTAAAGAAATTAGCTTTAAATTATCTAGTGCCTTCAATTATACATTATGTTGCACAACAGACAGTTTCTTATAGTCAGTCTATGGGTAGTTTTCTAAACCAAATGTTCTGTGAAATGCCATTTGATGCGGAGGTGGTTGAAGCAGGTCAAATTGCTTCACTTAGTCTTGTTTTCTTCTTGTATTTCAGCGACTGGTACATATTGACAGACTTAATTGCGATTGCTTCAAAAGCTAGAGGCTACTTATTTTGCCAAAGATTTTCCATATAAACATGACATTAATAATGTGTATTTTAATTAAGTTGCAGATAGCTTTTTAGTAGGCTATTTGCTGAAACTGACAAGAGGAAAACAATAATGGTTGAGCTGACAGAAAGAGAATTTGTGAAAAGAATGAAGTGTTTACCACTGTGTTTTATTTAACACAAATAATAACAGTGAAGAGCATTTCAGACGTTGATAATAGCAATGTGTCAGTGAAGCATGCGGAATAAGTCTTCCAAAACCAGAACTTACAGCCTTGGTTCTTAATTCTTTTTGGTGGCCAAAGATAATGAGTGGCAGATCCCAGATCCTTCACAAAAAAGATTTCTTTTTATGCATGAAGTGAGACTTCAGTCCTGCTTCTTAATACATGGCTAGTAATTTTCCTGTCGTCTTGTGAATGTGCACAGTTACAGTAGTCTTGATGTAACAATTAATTTCATTTCCTAATTATATCTAGCTCACGATTGCAATAAACAGTGTTGGTCCTTGCCAGTGCACTGCTAGTATACTACCCTGTCCCACCACGAAAGGGTGGCTGGGCTGATTACATTGTGATTTTTATTTTCTCTGCAGTAAAACGCACAATGTTTGTAATGCTGCAGATGTCTCTCTGCTGTCATTGTGACAGACACTATTTGTAGGGTTTGGCCTTCCATGTAAGTTCTAAGTTGATTATCTGTGTTGGGAATGTTTTAAGAAGACATACGGACCTTTCTGATCTAAAAAATCTATTGCAAAATTGCCAGTTTGCAGTTTACCTCTCCAGGGACAGGCAGTTGTTAAAGCACACAATGTGAAGTCTTAATGAATGGTTCCAGAACTCCAGAACCGATCACTCTTCACTTTAGGTAGATAGAGGGGAAAAAATATGCCTTTCTTACTCTGTAGTACCCTTCAGGGTCTCCATCACTGTCCTGCCAGGGTTTGAAGCTCCTTTACTTAAGTGTTTCTCCTTCAAATCATGGTCTACTTGGTCTAATCAGGTTCCTTGAGTTTAGTTAGTCTCAGCTGAAAAATCAACAGAAAAACAATAGAAAAATCCTCTACATTTAGAAGTCATTACGTTTATATTTTTAAAGCTCTTTTTACCCTGTTTTAGGATTTGGACCTCACAAAATGTATGTGAGAACCCACCCGCAGTCTTTCTTCTCTGAGGTGGTTACAAGGTTTTTTTTTTTTTTTTTTTTTTCCTTTTTTTTTTTTTTTTTTTTTTTTAAATTTATGGGAGATAAAGCTGCATATGGAGGAGGGGGGTGGGGGTTATCTGTGCACTTCTTGAGGACTTGAAAAGCAGTTAGGAAACAATGGTCAAGGACTTGGGTGTCAGCTATTTTTTTAATCATGACATTCTGTTAAAGACTCAAGTAATAAAGAATAAATGAGTTTTTAATTAAATATGTGCAAAGGTTTGAAGAACTTTTGTGTTTTCATTAAGCTTCTGTCTTTAAATAGGGATTATGTATGCAATTGTATACATTACAGAAGTTAAACAAAACATAATAGGTCAAAGACATGAATTAAAGAAATCCCTTGTTTTTTCCTTTGGTGCGGTAATTAACATAATGCATCGACACTGGCAATTTACCCATACTGTAGCTAGTGAAATTGATAATGCTTTGTAGTGGGGAAAAAAGGTATTCTCAAAGACTCTAGTATGGAAGGTGTAAATAATAAAATAGAGAAGCTAAACTTCTTAAATTTTTTAAAAAATTAAACATAAAGGGTAATTTGTTTCTGTCAGAAGATAATATTATCTATCCTTCAAGGCTGAGTGGCTGTAATTGCCCATCATATAAATCTCTTGACAAATAGTGCCCTTAGGCAGTATGACACTAATAATTGTTCAGTTACAGACTTTTCACTTTTCAAATGGCCAGAGTCATTATTATGCACCTCGTTACTAGAAATAAAGGCATAGTTTAAATGCATAGGAGAAATATTATTCTTTTGAAGATGACTTCATCTTTACATTTAATGTCTTTTCTAATTACCCGTAATATTTTTAATAATAATGATTGTATTAAATTTAATAATAATTGCACTCTAATCTGAGTGTTTATTAAAAATGGGAGTAATTTAATATTCAGACATTCAAATTTCAAATAGTATGGTAGCAATATATTTACCTTTTTGAAAAATTATGTTCATTCTACCTATATAGCTTTAATCTATTTTAAATGGTTCTACCAGATCAAATTTATTCTCTGAGCCAATGTAATCATCAAATAGTTAAGTGTTATACTACTGTTCTTCAGGACCTTGATTCCTGATTCTCAGTCATGCGATTTAAAGGTATTGAAAATAGTCTGAAATTGATGATCTGATAACTCCTAGAGGTTAGGAGAATTTTTGGAAGACAAAGACAATTGTTGAAGGTGAAATGGAAAATGAAAACTATTCTTTACAGTGTTGTTCGTCTTGTAGTATAACATAAAGATGTGAGGGGAAAGAAAGCTAGAACTCTCTTGCTCTGAGAAAATTTGCTTGCAGAAGCAAATGCTCAATGCTATGTAAATCACCACCCCAGTCATATGTTAACTTAAATATTTCACTCTTTGCAAATACCAGTCAGCCTCAGCGTCATTCATACTATTTCACTCTATTAATTATAATGCGTTACTGTGTTTAGACCACCACAAATGTATATTATATCTATTGTCTAATGAAAAAAATGCCCTACCCCCAGAGTTTGAAATCTGATGATTTAATCTGTAAATACATACTGCTTCTCCTACTGCATGCCTTTTGAGTTTTTCCATATACTATATTAGCACCTAAACCAGCAGGTTTTTATGTGAATATACTAGAGTCACAATGTTCTGTTTGACGTTATCGCTACTGAAATATGTTTATCTGAGAGGAGATTGAGGAATTGTCTCCTAAAATTGTCAACGTATTTAAAGGCAAAGTATGATTAATTTCTGAATGATCTGACATGCACGATTGAGAACAAGTTCAGATAAATTTTATCTTACTTTTAAGCCTAGATTGCCATTTTTCTTGTAAGGATCATTGCATTTTTTATACATATTTGTTTAATGTATCTATGACTTTTGACTTGCTGCAGTTCTTGAATGTTTGGGTAAATTTTGGAAGAGTTAGGACACACTCAAGTGAACCTCCCTGATTCCTTTAAAAGGTTGAGGGCTTAGGGTGGGAACATCAGACTACAGAAAGTTACATGGTCAATGCCCATTTACAGGTAAAAGAAACAAGGGTGTTGGTAAGTAAGATTGCATCTATGTGTGGATGTATTTGAATTTCACTTGAAAATTCTCTGTTTTATTCTTTTACTGACTATTGATTCGGAATTCCTGTGACTATCATGCATCTTTAACATAGGCCTAAGCATAGCTTTATGAAATGCTTCCTTTGAAAGCCAGACATGACATTTGGTTCTCTTTGTATCTCAATGAAAATTCAAAATGTAGATTTGATCTGTTGCAAGACTTACTAAAACTCAGTTGTGTGTGAATCTGAATGAAACAGAGGTTTTTAATTAGATTTGCATAAGATTTGAGCCTGATCTAGAGAATTTGTTCATGTAGACAGAAACTGAAATAAAATGTTGGCATGAACCTTTGAAAATCAGAATACAGTAGGCACACTGGTTAGGTCTCAGGCTGGGTGGCTGTTGCTGTGTTAGTCATAATCTAGGTTTAGGAGAGTACCTTCTTTTTAACATGCGTGTGCATTAGAAATAAAATCACAAAATGGGGGGGATAACTAGCTACTGAGGCTGTGCTTGTATTTCTTAATAAACTGGTCTAGAAGGCTTCCAAAAGAGCATGGCCATAAAGTAATTTGGCTGGCATTTGTAACACAGGACCTTGTTCCTGCTTTCAAAAATGAGCATTCAGGCGGGTTAAGAGTTAAGAATAAATCTGCTTACAGCTGGAAATGCAGCACTCAGAACTGTGTATAATATTAGAGCTTGCTTAAAAAGATTTGAGATCTACTTTGAAACAGGGTGATATTTCTGTGTAATTTACAAACCTTTTCAAAATCAATACAGCCATCTCAACTTCATCTAACTTTCAGATTTTTGCATTTTTGACATATTTTTAAAATTATCTCCTAACTCTTTTGTAATAATTCGCATTGATTGCATGCACTTGATCAGAGGCAAAGCAATAAAATGCACACTTCAGTGCTGCTACAGTCAGCATATACAGTAATTATAGCTTCATCTGGTCTTTTTGCTTTTTAGACACATTTCACTTTTGAAATTAGAATTTTTCTGAGCTGTCTTGAACTTTGAGAACTCCTTAAAATGTGAAATAGCGATGAGGAGTTTCCCACTAGCAAAATTACCTGAGATGCTAAAATGTTACATGGATGTGTGTTTATTTCACAATGCCCTGCAAAAGCATTTTTACAATTATGCTTGCCTGTTGTACTTTTGAAAGCAGGACTCAATTCCAGTTTTCCTATATGTAGGATGTATTTAGAGAGAAGGTAGTTTTTGTTCTTACACTCTGGACATAATGCAGGCTTTATCTCCAATTATTTGTCTATATTGTTTAACAAGAATAAAGGTTGAGTCAATATCTTGTCCAGAGCCTTTGAATGTGAGCATGTCCTTGCAGAGCCCAAGGATTAATACTATGGCCGGTCCTTCTACAGGAACACAGGAAAATGAGGAGAGGATGTTTGGCTACACCTGCTGCTAGGCTCTTACCCGTCTGTGTCATTGCCCCAACTCTGCCTGGAAATTTGTGTGCACGTGTGCGTTGTCAGCAACAACAAAAGCATCCATTTAGTTTGTTAAACATAAAAGAGTAATCTCAGGTTCTTATGTTACCTGTCTCAAATTTCTCACTGATATACGTCAGTTTTATTTCTCCTGTTTTTAAAATTTGAGGCTAAGCCTCACCCGTTTCTATTTCCTCTCAAGCCCAAATGATACTTACAATAATTTTCATGTAAATACCTGACTATGAATAGGATCACATTTCAGAATAGGATTCAATTAATCTTTCTCGTTTTTTTCCCTGTGTACATAAACAGGAAGGTCAATAACCATGACTACGCACAGAGCAGGACTGTTCCATGATAGAACTGAGATGTTGACATCCTTTTTTCTTTGCAGATCCTAGCGGGAGTTGTATTGATGACAGTGCAGCTGACTTTTGGTACAACTCTGCAGTGAACTGAAACTGCCTGATTATTTGAATGCTTTGTCTTTGACATGTATTTTGTTTTGAGAAATTTGTACATCTGTGAACGTCTGCTGTGTCTGAGAATCGCACTTGTGTTCCTCAGGAGAGCTAAGCCTCCATGCCCACATAGAAAAAGTTGCCACTACAAAAGATGTGTTGTCCTTTCATGCCACCTGATCCTCTTTGTCACTCACTTGTGCCCTGAGGATGTTTTGTACATTGTAGTGTTGGAACTGCCTTCATAGTATCTTCCCCTTTCAAGCAATTTTTACATGACAGGAATAACCGTACCATGTGAGTTTTTTAGGGCAGAAGGAGGTATAAGAACACGATTTACTATGGTATTTAGGTTCTGGTGTTATTAGGATAGTGAAGTAATTATGCAGTTATGTTTTTAAAGCTGGGAGATTGTTCGTAATTGTGAAGAAAGAAACAGGAGTGAAATGTTAGGCCCTTAGCCTGAAATCAACACAGACTAAGAAGAACAAAAGAAGGTAAATACAGCTTTCCTCTTGTGAGCTGCTGACTTGGAAAAAACAATGGGAAACATTAGTGGTTAGCAGGCAGTTGAAGAGTTGTAAGAATATCAAAAGAAACCAAACAAGTTTACTCAGACTGAGAAACGTATGGATGGCATTGAAAAGTAGTATCATATGGCATTTAGCTGTTCCTTTAGCTAAATTTCACAGTCTACCAATGTGCCTGCAAACATCGCAGTTCTGTTTGCTGGAACAGAAACTTCATTGGTTCAGAAAATTGTCTCTAAATAGTGTTATGACTTCCTTTTTAAACATCTCATTTAAATAGACACTAATAATGGTCAGCGTTTGAAATCATGCATTCTGTGGTTATCATGTTTAAATCATATATTAAGTATCAACATTCAGAATCACTTAAAAATATCATTATTGCATTCGGCTACAAACTTCCCCGTGGTCCTCGGGACTTGCCTGAAGGCAACTTTGCAGGATGTGCCAAGTAAGTTGTTCTAATAGAAGGCATTCTTTTTTTTGAGAATAGCTTCAGAGAAACACTGCTGGGTCATCACATCCGAGTTCTGTGGTAGAAGTGTGTTATTAACACCCCCAGACCTTGGAGAACAGAGAATCAGCAAAGGCTACCTGACCTTCATTACCTTGAATGCGATGGGGGCTTAGAGCAGTCTGGTGCTTCATAGATAGAACAAGAGCAGTTAGTGCTGGTTGGAGTAACTGTGTCTGTGGTTGCGCTGGGGTGCCATCATCATCTTCTCTCTTTCCTACTCATTCAATCTTAGTTAATCCTCCAGCATGAGGATGATGCTGTGCACCCCTAAGGTGACATGTGCTACCCTGAAGGAAGCTTTGCGAGTCACTTTAGGCTTGACATCTCACAGGAGTGTGTTCAGCCAAGAAGCAACTTGCAGTCCTCTGTGCTGGATGCTCTCCAAAGCCTGCTGGATTAAGGACTTGAATTCATGGCTTTTTGCACTTCTTTTAGAAGCAATGGAGGGGCAAATCCCTGAATTACCAAGTTGAAAGCTCGAATAAAGGAGAATCTGAGAAACATCCCACAGTAAATATGGACATGTAATGCAGCAAAGTGGTTCATTTGATTTCATGCTATTGCCCTATGCAGCTGCTTTATACTAGAGTCACTATACCTGTGATATTTAAAGCATATATCTACACAGATGTCACTTTCTTACTGTCCTTTCTACAACTCATTCTAAAATATCTCTTGAAGAAGTCAGAGAATTTTGTTCCAAAAAATGAAAAACTTTATGATACAATGAAAACCTCTTGTTTGAACAGATGTTGGTGCCTCGTTCTGAAACACGTTGCTCATTGAAAAGTCTTAGCACTTGCTTCCTTCTCTCTTGCATGTTGATTTTTTTTTAGCACTAATTATATCATGCTGGAGTGTTCCCTTAAATTCTAATATGCTGTTGACTTGCTCTATGTCGTACATCTCATCTGCAGAAGGTTTTCTTCACAAATTATTGTTATACACGCGCTTGCTGCAGTCCTCTTCTGATGGTCCTTGTATAACAGAATCCGTTTCATTGTTTTTTAAGACTGCTGAGAAAACCAGGTTTGCTTCACACTACTCCTTGTTGTCTTGTACAGAACTATGTGCGAGTAAGGGAAGCAGAGTTTGAATTTAGATTAGAATAGCCAGTGTGACGCATACATCATTAGGGTTTATATAAAGCCGTGTTCCACGTGGCAGGTTTCCACACACAGTATCTACTTTTTAAAGCCAGAGTGATGAGTATGAAGACAGATAAACAATTGGATTTTAAAATAGTAGGAACAGAGTACTTGAGAATGGACTCATTCAGTGTATTTAAGTGCAGAGAGAATTAAGCATGTTCTTTCATAGGTGTTACTTGTTAGCCCTACTTCTAACCTATATAAATGGCTCAGGTGCTGCAATCCAAACATGAAGCAGCGGATTTGCTGATTATTCCAAGTTTGAGGGAGTAATGAATGCAAAGTTTACCAAAGGTGAGATGCCAAAGAACTGTGAATCGCTTTTTTATTAGGCTTGTGAGGTTTCAAAATACTACCATTGGTTAATGAGAAGTAATATACTGGGTGAAAATAATAAACAGATACTCCAGGAATGGCGAAAGAAGTCTGACAGGGGTTTGCAGGATGGGGAAAAACTTTTTCCTTACGTGCATCTAATTACTTGCTGGGAGTCTGCTCTTCTTTTTAAAACACTTGATGTACTTCAGTGCTTAAACAAAATTTTGAGTGATATTTTCAGAAGTTGTCTAGGCTCCTAATCATCAGTCTCTAAATCTTTCTGAAAGTCACTCAAGTATCTAGAGGATTTTTGGCACACCACAGTGTGGTGTGTCTTGGAGGTATCCCAGACAGATTAGGATTACAGGAGCGGTGCTTTGCTCAACATAATTCACTCCACTGAGAAATGCTGTGCTATCAAGTTGTGGTGTACTTTTACCGTAGCCCTGTATTTAGGGCTAGCTTCGCTACCTACCCAACCTTGCACTGTGTTGTTAAGACATATTTTAAAGTAAATTGAAGTGGAATTTGATCTGAAATCCAAAGGTATTTTTGAATAGTTCATCTTTAAAAGCACGGGGCAAAATAGTGAAGATTTGACCATCCCAAAGACATGTCTTGTCAGACATTGTTTTAAAAATGCAGGAAGTTATATTTTACATAGCTTAGATGTTTTGCTTTCTTAAGCTAAAATGATTTCTCATTTTAAAGATGTCTATTGTAATGGTTTATACGTATCTTGTAAAAAAACTTGGCCTTTTAGAGTATGGATAGAAAGTGATTCTTTTATACCCAAATCCGTATTTCTGTTAATTTTGTTAAATATGCTTTTTCATTCTTGAGTTTAAGCATAAAAAATACTAAACTGCAATCAATCGAAAAATGGTGACCGTGACACTTGGATTGCATGTTAATGCGTAGTTGGCATTTGCATGTTAACATCCTGTCTATTATATGAAACAAGAGAGTTAGGAAAGGTATTTGCATCGTTTTCTATAAAATACAGGAAGCATGCCTTTTCATGTTCAGTATTTCAGGCCAGCAGGAAGGAAATAACGTTGCAGAGGGAACTTCCTTATGTCTTGTTAAGAAAAGGAAAGGACTGTCCTTATCCGCAGTAGTTGTACTGAACAGTTGGATGGATATAACTAATAGAAGACATAAAACCTGTGTGTTTTCTTTCCAATGGTGTCTGTTCAGATGGTGTCTGTCCTTGGCAAAAGGCTAATATGTTCAGACAGGGAGTAAAGAAAGTTGGAATGAAATGGGAAACAAAGATAGAGAGGAATTTTTTTTTAATGTAGTCTGTGACTTTTATCTTTAAGAATGTGTGGAGTTTGTGTTTATTTTATTTTTATTTCATTTATTTTATTTTTTATTTTGTTATAGTTTATTATTT
>VZSF01009054.1:1446206-1540752 GCA_013398295.1 Chionis minor | reverse complement strand
TGTTATAGTTTATTATTTTATTAATGAATGAGTAGGATGACAGATTTTTTAGGTACTTGTAGAATTATAGGTATCAATCAAAAGTACTTGTTTACTTGAGACTTCAAAATTATTTTTTCAATTTAACTTAGTTAAAGGAATTTTGACATTAAAGGGATAAGGGGATTTTTTGTACCTTTTCAAACAACTGTGACCAAGATCTCCTGTTCAAAAAAGTCAAAGTGCTATTGGAAACTATTGGGCCAGAGCCTTGGTTGACATGACTGTTCAGTGAACATAGTCTGGTACATGGTAGATCTTCAGCTGGAGATTTTATAGTATTTTAATTCCATATTTCTTTTTTTTCACCATGTAATTGTTTCATAAATGCATTCGATGTAATTACTGTCTGTGAAGGTACTTCCGTAAATCTGAATGCAAGTTCTGTACTGTCGCATGAATTTGTGATAACTGTGTCTATGAGTAGCACTTAATAGTAATTGCATATTTGTGCTGTCATGCTGGAACCCGTTATTGTATGCACTGAGGAGCACCTGCAGTGAGGAGTAGGATGAGCTTGTATGAATGTGAGGCAGGACAAAATGGGTAACTACTGTGAGTCAGGGATGAGGAACAAGAGGGTCAGACTCTAGTCAGAAGTTCATTGAGGAACTGGCTACCACAGTCTGAGACTTTCCCCACCAAATTACTGCTACATTTTTGGAGCATTCTATGAACTGTCTTCATCAGCATTAGAGGAAAGCTAGTTTAATTTATACAGCCTTCCTGACTGACTTGAACTAACACAGTTGACCAATGTCCTACAGTACATGGTTTGTTCCTGCTAGTTCTATTGTGTGAATTTATTACTTCTCCAACAGACTGACAGTACTGATAAAGAATAATTACAAGTTCTTACGCTGTCCCCCTCCAGATTCATAAGAAGACATGCCCATGTGTAAGTTTAAGTAATTTACACTTTCTTCAGTGTCTACTATTTTAGGCTATTTGGGCTTGGCTTGACTAACAACTATTTTTTTTTATTTTTTATAAAAATGTTAGCATATTCAAATGAATAAAAAGGGTGAAGGAAGCATGTGGTATTGATGAGGTAAGTTGTAATGAAGTATATGAAGTATATGTAAATAAGTATATGATCAAGTTGAAGCCTGGAAGGAAAAAAAGGAAATCAGCAAGCTTATATTCCCTTCCCCATGTCTGCCTTCCTGTTGCCTGCCATATAGACTGCACAAAGACAAGGGAATAAGCAAATGAAACCACACAGAAAAAATACATAAGGCTGTCTCCAGCCAACCTGAATCCCTTCCTCTATGCTATCAGCTGCTGGTGGGGAATTCATCTCCTTTGCTGAAAGCTGGACCAGCCTTTTTTGCCTTCTTAATTGTCAACTCGCCTTCGTCATTGTCAACTCACCTTCTTCATGGCTCTCCTGAGTCTATTAATTGCTGTCTTGTGTATTTTCTGTATGGGAAAACTGGAATTTAATACAGTAAAAAAAAAATTAATGATGAATATCCTCATTCCTGCCTGAATTATTCTCATTCCTACCTTAACAGGAGTAGCTGTTTGGAGACTAAGTAGCAGCAATATTCTTGACTAGCCATGTAAGAGCACATGCTAATGTGTAAGTCAACTAGCAGTCATTTGGAGTATACTGTTGTGCAGAACTGGACTATTAGAGGATCGTTGTTCTATGTAATGGATTTAAAGATAATCTTAGAATCATAGAATGTTAAGGGTTGGAAGGGCCCTCTGGAGACCATCTAGTCCAACCCCCTTGCCAGACCAGGTCCACCTAGAGCAGGTTGCACAGGATGGCGTCCAGGTGGGTTTTGAATGTCTCCATTTGAAATATCTGTTGTATTACTGTGTTAAAATAATGCAAAGGAAAACATAAATGCCTGTTGACTAATATCTGCTATCTGTTGGCTGCAATGCCAAAAAATGTTAGCTAAATATTTCATGATCAGGCTGAAACCTGGAAGAGGTGCATGAAAAAATTAAATTTGTTATAACGTTGAATGTTTTCACAGTAAAAACAACCTCGAGAGAACTTCATGCTCTGTGAGTTGAATCAAACAAATACTCAAACAAAGCAGTTTCCTGTGCTCACCAGCCCTTTACCTTTTGACAAATAAGATTAAAAGCGATTTCATTTTCAGAAAAGACCTTTCAAGCCAGCTCTCTTGAATGTATATTTTCTTCCCTTAATATCTTCCAATTACATGCCTACTTATCTGATAATATATACTTAGGAAACCTTATTCTGTTAGCAATACATTCCCATTACGTGGGTATTAATAGCAGCATAAAGCCATATGCATCATTATAAGAACTTCATCTTGGAAGCATCTTAAAAAAACTAACTTTAACACTGAGTGACTCCACAAATGTCTTATCAGAACATTTGAAGTTCAAATATCCTCATTACCTCAGATACAAACACTTCAAGCAAGCAAATTAATGCTCTACACTATTAAGTACTTTAAATATGCCATTAGAAAACACATGCTATCATTTTGCTAAAAGTTGAACCATTCCAGCTTTATATACACTTGACTGATACGATAGGGTTTTGTAGCTAGACCTATCAAGATTTATGCACATACACACATACCACAAAAGAAAAATTAATTCTAAACCCTATAAAAAACTAGCAGTATGGGGAACTGGCTGAAGAACTCAATTTTTTTCTGAATCACTCAAAGTCCTCAGGGTTATGAGGACTGATATATGGTAGGATAATTGGGTTGTGCTTAGTTCCAGTATGTGCAAAATCTCTTTGCTATGATGTTAAGATTAAGTTTAGGGATGTGTTAAAGATTAGGGTTGGAGACTATAGAGTGACAATAGATACATTTGTTTCTGGATCTTGCAGGATTTAATGTGAAGAAGATGGTTTAGGTGGGAATGAAAGGCTTATGGAGAGGGTAAGAAACAGAAAATTTATTTTTAGGGTACGTTTAGAGTTAACGATAAAATAGGGATGGTATTTGAGAAAGCAGTGCTCGAGCAGCTAAGTTTATTCCTGGATTTCAGAAGACTTACAAGTGTAGAAGCATGCAGTAAATTGAGATCCTCAACCTCTGTTTTCCAAATCACCTTTAATTCTAGGTGTAACCACAGTCTAGTGGATATACGTCTGCTTGAAGCGAAGTGTAAACTGGATGGCCCACCCTGCACCCACCAGCGTTCATTCTAGTTCTGACTGCCTTTTGAGATACAGCAATAAATGTTTGTCCTCCATAGTGATTCAAACCTATTTCAAACCCTAGCTACAAGCATTGCTCAGCCTACTGAGAAATCACAGTAACAGATTTTGTACTGCTGCCACGCCGTCCGTGTTAGTCCTGCAGAAAGTTTTAGGGGTGGAGGGAGGAGCTGATGCTGTTAGCTTATTCTTTTGTGGGGTGGCTTGAGTTGATTTAGGTGTCGGGCTAGTGTCAAGGCTGTAAGATACTGCACATGCTGAATGTTTTTTGATTATTGTTGCAGTTTGGGATTCTGGAAGTCTTGCTGGGTGAAATGCCAGCAGGGAAGAAGAGTTTATTAGTAGTTTCAGTGCAGGCTAGGATTAGATTTAGAGTAAATCTCAGGTAATCTCATGGCTCAGAAAGGCTTATTGGTTTTCAGTGAGGGAGAACATTGTTCACAGTGAAGGGTTATGGTAAATTCTAGGTAAGTATGGTTTTCTGGGCTTGCCCGGGGGTGAAGGATTTTGTATTTTTAGGGTCAAAGATGAAAGCTTATTGCCAAGTCATACAAGTCTTATGCAGTTAAGAAAAAGGGTAAGTGGCTTGGTTTTAGATCAATTAGAAGTTCCTGGTTTCATTTAGGATGTGACTGGCTCTTGGGTTAGCATTTGGAACTCTGGGGACAGGAAAACTAAGTATATATATGCCTGCAAGATCCAGCAGACTGGGGTGAGGAGTAGTGCTGAGAGGCAGAGATTGTGTCACATAGATAAAATGGCTGTCACCTTAGCTGGCAGAAAAAAACCCACCAAAACCTGTATTTATCTATGTATATGAAGTTAAATGTGTAAACTGTCATATATTGAAACCAAGCTTCATATTAGGACCTGCAATAGTCATATTCTTTGTCAAACAGGCACTCAAACAGCTGATACAATAAATTACTGTCTATAAAAATAATTAGTGATTTATAAGTTACTGCTGTAACAGATGATGCCACCGTAGTAACCTGAACTAGAAAACTAATAGCATTACTAGAAAACTAGAAATGGAGAATAGGAGGAAAGTTTCCAGTTTATCCGGTATACTGGCAGACTCAGTCTTTACAGGTTCAGATGGAAAGTTATGATAAACTGAACTGATTTTTCATCTCTGTTTTTTGTCCTTTTTTAACACAATGTTCTTGATGTATCCAATACACATCTCTCATAAATAAGATATGTACTACTTGACCAGCTGCAATAATGTTGGCTGCACTATTCATGCCAAAAGCGGGGTGTGTGTGTGCATGCAAGGAAAAACAAAAAAAGAAGAATGTTGCAGTGGTTGAATCAAGTTTGATTGTGTAATTCCAAACACACGAAAAGATAAATCACTTTTTGTAAGTGACTTTTTATAATAAACCTTTCTTCAATAATGCTAACTAGTCAAACTAAAATGTTTTAACAACATATTTACAACCCCCCCCCCCTTTTTTTTTTAAGCAATGGTGACAAAAGAAGCAAACAAATTATTTTTACTTTTAAAGTTTGTATCCCAACATAACTGCGCTGTGTGATAATTTGACACCATTCAGCTTTGGGACTCCTATCACTGTTAATTGTTTAGAGGCAGTATTTGGTGTTCTAAACTTTGCATATTAATATGCAGCTTCACAGTTTTCCGTCAAGTATTGCTCCAGGAAATACTACCTCTCAGTCATCATGCTAAAGAGAAATTTTAGAGCTAGCCAAAACATTTCGTAGAAGAACTCTTGTGAAGAGCGTTCTAGTTTTGCTATAAAGTAGGTAATTTCAAAATATACGTTACCAAAATTAATACTAGGAATTTTAATTAATATTTAAAGAATTGTGTGATCACATTTTTTTTTAAATGCCTTCAGTTAGATTTTGTACTCCAGTTCAGGTTTATTCATTTTATGTTTACATATATATTATTAAATTAAGATTTCATCTACCACTCGACTAGAGTACTGCTATAACACTCTTTTTTATTGCCTGGGAAATATGTTTTATTACTTTATAGAAGTACTTTGAAAAATGTGACTGCTGTAAAATAAACAATAATGATAAAATATTTATCGTGCTTTGTATTTATAAACAAATACTTTGTGATAACTGAAAGAATACAGTATAATAAAGAGAATGTTAGTGTTTCTGTTGTCCTAATACAAAGCTCTCTGGAGTAACTATGTAGTTCTTATTTACAGGGATCTATAGCAATAATAGTAATAATGATAATATAAGCCTGATCGTATTCTTTAGCAGAGTATTTAATCATAAGCTTACATCTCAGCTGAAGACTGCGGAGAACCCTATACCTGCTTAGCAGCATGTATTTAAAGGATATTTTAAATCAGAGCCTTTATGTATTGCTCTGTTGAAAGTACATCTGCAGTAACTGCATAGTAATGTAAGAGGTTGACAATCAAATATTTAGTGGAAGATTTCTCTGGAGTTGTAAAGCTCAGCATTTCTGAAAAATTAGGCTGTGCTTTAGGAACTAAGCGTTAGTGTGGTCTGTGGGTCACATCAGAAGTGCAGCGAGGATGAATAACACAAGCAAGAATATACAAGAACGCACGAACTACATGTATTTGGCTAATAACTGCTGGCATATTCAGCTGTGAATCATACTCAGCTGAGGGAGACTGACTGCAAAAGATATCAAACAGATGCAGAGTAATTTTTAAAATTCTAGAGAAGTAGCATTAATCCCAAAACAGTGTAGTGAGGATTCCCGTATGACTACTTCGCATATAGCTCATCAAGTGAAAGCCATATCTTCTCATAAAATGATAGTTTGTTCAGCCTCATATGTAATTTTTCTTTCAGCTGTGTCCAACAAGCTATTACTAAATACATTTAACTTGTAATGATTTGTGCAAGGGAGTGGGAATGATTTTCCAGTCAGTTGAGGAAAAGTTTTTGAAAACTATACTGTATTGAAATGAGAGAAGATTTTTTTATCCAGCTCTTGTTACAGCCGTTGTCAGCAGATGCAGCTGTTACGCGACTGCACTGCCTAGGCTCTTCTACTGAAAGCAGCATCCAGAGATTTTCCATATAAAACAAAAGCAGCTTCTTTTGCTTATTTATGCAAATGGCAAAAGGAGAATCATGGGACATATTTAGCTTTAGAAGTTAAAAAAGCTTATTTTCAACTGAGCATTTTCTTGATTTTTGTAGCGACATGCTTTTGCATTTACTATGCAGTTTATAGACAAGGAAATTGGGACGCGGAGAAGTTGAGCAATGTTGATGGGCCAAACAGCACTAAATACAAGAGTTACAAACAGACCCTGGTAGTTTGCTTGCAGCAAATATTGAGTGTTAATGTGTCTCATGCAATGGCATGTGCTGTCTTAAAAATTATGGTATTCCTATTTCTCAGCTCCACTTGTTGTTGTTAGATCTTGGATATATACCCTTTACAAGTAGCTTTTTAATAAATAAAAGGAAAGGTCCCATTCTTTAACATCTCACCTTTAATAGCTGAAGACATTAAATTATTCATTTTTGATAGTGTGACTGAGAGGATGAAGTACTAAACTGGAGTTCAGGATGCTGGGCTGTCTCGCTCACCTAAAGGTCTGCAGATTAGCCTTTGGCAAGTGTCTTCCCCACTTTGGGTTTCATGTTTTCAGTCTCATCTCTTTTTTCTTTTCTTTTTTTTTTAAAAAAAAAGCTTGCTTGCTTTCTTACTTGGTGTTGCTCTCTCACTGTCCACTGTAGGAGCAGGGATTTGTAATTGTACAAGTAATTCTACAGCTTTATAAAAGAAAGCTTAGCATTTCAGGATAAACAAAACCTCAGGAACACTTGTCATGCTTCTGAGATCAATGGCAGTGAACCTTTTGCTTTTCATAGCTATTCATTCCCTTGTTTTGGATTTTCATTGTTTCTCACTTCCTTTGCTTGTCTATGTAGCCAGAACTGCAACCTGTTCTAGTCAGAGGTGTCCCTGCCCATGGCAGGGGGGTTGGAACTTGATGATCTTTAAGGTCCCTTCCAACTCTAACCATTCTATGATTCTATGATTCTAACTGTAGTAATATTTTCTATTCCATTTTCTTTCTCTTTCTGAAGTAACTTATTTAACCTTATACCTTAATCTATCAGATATGACTAAGCTATAAAGCACTTTGCCATGTATCATCCTAGGTTTTTTTTTAATTGCACGTTGTTCATCTTGACATGTTGTTTCTGTTCTTATCTGTAAATCATACTTAGATGACCCATAGTTTTAATTACCGCAGCTTATTATATTTTGGACAGCAGCAGTATTGTCTGAAAAAGATAGAACAGTACAAAGACACAACAACTTCCCTTCGAAGTAACACCGCTGTTTAACTATCACTCAACAGCTACATTCAGTATATTGTCCAGCACTGAACATAACACACTCACTGTTTCCATCTACTGTTTAAATTTTTTTCCAGGCAAATGCTAGTGAAAAACAAATAATAGGAGAGAAGGAATGAAACAAGTTGACAAGCAGGGAACATCCCTGTAAAAGGCATTCCCACAAGATAAGAATGACCTCCTGTGTTCTTGTAAGGAAGTTGCTAGAAAACTGATTTCTCTGCAGTTGTGTCACCTTGTTCTGCTGGTTACGGTTAACGCCCTGCCAGGTACTCAGCAGAATAAGCTCATGTGTGAACTCCCCAGCCCAGCTCACTCCAAGTGATTACCCATCAGCCGTTCGTTACATGTCTATGCAAATTTACATCGTTGGGAAGGTCTCTTAAGAACAAGGGAGCCGGCAGATCAAAACAGGGATGAGAAGGCAGGCTGCCCTAGAAACTGTAATCTCTTCTACCTCAAGCTGACAAACAAGCTCTCCTCTTCCACATAATGATAATGTACTGTAAAATGAAGTTGTATCAGGAAAATCTGATGTATTGCAACTAACTAGAATTTCTAACCTCTGGTTTACCCATACCTGATGTTTTTTTCCTTTAAGGTTTGCACACGGTGTTTCTTGGCTGAATAACTAGTCTTACATATATTTGAAGACGTTAGAACCTGGATGAGTAGCTCATTATCTAGGAAAAAAAATAGTGACAATGCAGGTTTTGGGTCATAGAGTTGACAGGAGGAATGAGAAGCAAATTGTGGAATGAATTCAGTTTTCTTCAGCTGATTTGTCTGTATATATCTGTAATGGTAGGTGCATGTTTGAGAAGTGTTCAGGTTCACCTTTTGGTAGAATAAAGTTAACAAATATAGCTCTGTGCTTAGCAGAAAATAGATTGTCAACTCCAAAAAATAAATGGATAAAAAATGAATTAAATCACTTGAGTAAAAAGGGTATAGAGCATACTGATATAGCAACAGTTATGAAAAAAGGCCTTCATAAGTCATACCTTTGACATGTTAGGTATGGATTTTTAACGTAGAGAAGGAAACACAGTAGTCCCTCCCTTTGGATCAAATGCCATTCACTTAATTGATAGCCATTGTGGGGGTGAGGCGAGACAATGGAATAAAATAAAGTGTCCTTTAGGAACATCTTTTTGCAATGTATGCTCAGGACTTCCTTGCTTTTCATCATAAGGTTCAGAACACGTATGCTGTGAAACCTGTGTTGCAGCACAGCTGAAGAATCTGCTAAAGATACTTTCCAGCAGTGCGAGCTCGCGTTGAGAAACGGTGCGTTCAGAGCAACCAGTGAACGTCCGTTCTCTACTCCCCAGCAATCTCTCATCTAAATTGATTTGACAGAAAAGAACTGGTTATTGTTTAATCTACTTAAGCGTACAACGAGTTTAAAACTATCAGATTTTTAGACTTCAGGAGCTTTCCTGGATTCTGTTGTAATCTGGCTAAAATTTAGGAATCTTTAAGGGTCTGTCCCCCATAGCAATGGACTCCGTGCTGCTCCACTTTTAAGGTCTGCATTATCCATTCCTCTGCCTAAACCCCCACTACCGAGGGCTCCTAACAGACCAGAACCAACTGCCCAACTCTCCAGTGGCTGGAAGCAAAATCTGTTCCATCTACTGCAATTCCTTTTTTTGCGAATCAGAAGTGTTAGCATGTCTTTGAGTAACTCCAGAGAAGACTAGTAGTGCATTCACAGTCACAGTCCCTCACAGGTGGTTTTTTTCTGGTTGGTTGGTGGTCTTTTTGCTTTTTAAGGTTTAACCCCTAGATTGCAATAGTTTTATCTATGAAACCAGTTACCGATAAAAGTGACAGTACTTAGCCATACAAATACATGATGCACTGTTGCAGTCAGCTGATTAGGACCTGAATGAAGTAATTGTGCTTACAATTAATTGCATTCTTGATTGATCAGAGTCAGCATTGACAGAAAATTGTTTATAAAAGTTTCAAGGTAGTATCAACCTAATAATAGAACTTCAGACTTCAAAGACAGCAGTAAGAGTAAATAAGTGGCCTGATAACTATGAAGGAGAATAAGCAAGAAAACAAGTTTATATTTCTATTTTCTGCAGGCTTTTCAGCGGTAACGGATAATATACACTGTGGTTTTAGTGAAAACTAGTGGTATTTAAAAGGAAAACTTTCAATATAGAATGTCAACACAATTCTTGCATACTTTTCCTGCACAGTTCAGTGGAGTATGAAAAGACATATTGCATCCTGTCCTATAGGAAGCTGGTCTTCCGTATGTGCTTTGTGTTCATCCTAACCCATCACCAAGTATCTTACAGGAGTATTGTGGCTGGTTCTAGACAGATGTGCTGCACGTCTCAAACTAGTTTTCAATTTTCAAGCCATGCTGAATTTGCAGCCATCCCATGCAGCTTATCAGACATTCATCCCATCAGCATGAAAAGCTATTTTCTAGTGCTAACAGGCTGGATTTAGTATCACACTGGACTCATCAGTTAGGTATAAAATTCCTATCCGTGTTGCTTTTGCCAAAAGACAGGAAAAAATGTTTCTATGGTGTTCTGCCTCATCAGCTTTCCTAACCATTCTAAGCACTTAGACCTGACAATGTTTGGACTGTATTTGTATAAAATGATTTTTCATCATGCTTTCTTTGTGGCATATATTAGGTAATGTCTTTACTGTATTCTGGGGGCTTCCTGATAATGTTCTAATATCGCAGTGCCTAACCAGCTTGAGC
This sequence comes from Chionis minor, assembly GCA_013398295.1. Classification (NCBI taxonomy): domain Eukaryota; kingdom Metazoa; phylum Chordata; class Aves; order Charadriiformes; family Chionidae; genus Chionis; species Chionis minor. Next base: position 1,530,454 of record VZSF01009054.1, on the reverse strand, counting down.
AGCACTCCTGAAATTTATGAAGGCAACAGGCTTCTATCTTCTCTGGGGTTTTATATGCCACTGTAACACAAATTAACACAGGTGCTGGTCATTAGCATTCTTTCTGGTAGGCAGAAGAAAATAAAGGAATTGTTGAGTGATGTAACTCTGGTAAGACACTGACAAACTGGCACATCTCTCAAATCTTCTGCAGCGTGGGGATCGTGAATAGCTCTGCATTGCAGTCCTGAGCAAGACAAAGCAGGCGGCAAAGATCATGGAGTTACTCCGCTCCTAAGCCGGAGTGGACGGAATTGTTTACGTGCGTGTAGCTTTCAGGCGGCTGAGCAGGCGGGGAGCTGGCTTTGCTCAGGGTTCAAACTCCGTCCGCTTCGTACATTTATGAGTTATCATGTATTGTGTTAGGACTTTTAAGATTCCCAGCAACCAGTGGTCATGTTTCAGTATTGATTCTTTAAATGAAACATGGTCTCAGACTTTTTGATCAAAAATGGATGAAGGAATTTTTTCAAGTTGGGTGGTTAAGCTGTTCATGTAGATGTAGTCATTGTATGTTCCGTATTTCTGTATTTTTTGACTTCTGGTTAAAAACTCTCCATATAGTATTAAAGTGTTACATAGAGCAAGATGTTGCTTTTGTTCCCGTTTCATCAATTTAGTTAGAATAATTGGCTGTGGCCCACTTGATTCATAATTTCTCTAAATACACACTAAATTATCTTTTCTCTGGTTTGCGGCTCAATATTTTCTCCCTATTTTGATCTTGTTAGAATCCCTATTTTGATCCTTTTAAAACATGCATTACATTTCAGCGTATTGGCATAATCTGATTACATCCAGGACTTGGAATATTTTCCCCGAGTATTAAAACCCTGGAATCCTTGAGAATGTAAAAGGCTTCAGTAATTTCTATATAATACTTTTAATGATGGTTACTAATTACTAAAGCACTCCGTTTGTAAACATGCTTTGTTTCCCTTGGTGGGAAATAAAAACACACAAATGATGAACAGCGTTTTAAAAAAAGGAGATCCAGAGCATGTGAGGTCAGTAGTTATTTCTACCCTATACGTTGAAATAAGTATCGCTCGCGTATTCTGTAATCGCAAAACATGAAAACATGCTGTACAAATCATGTATATTTCAGATTAACACTAAATCCTCTATTCCATTGCATCCTGTTTGCAAATAGTATTATATAAATAATAAATGTATAAGTAGTATATTAGTATTCACCTTGTTTCTTCCTACAGAAAGCTTCTTTATGGAAGTACTCTGACTGTAGAGCATCTCTGCACTAAGTTCTGGTGGACTTGCTATATATTTCATAAAAACCGTGTTAGCATATTTATGAAACAGGCTTGGGGGATTGTTTGCTTTATCTGTATGTGTACACACACACCCCAACCCACTCCTCCATTCATAGCTGCCTAGAACCAAATTCCTACAGCTTTCATGCCACAAACAGATTGGAAAGTTTGGTAGATGATGGACAACTCCTCTCATCCCTGATATACGGACAACATGTATAGTTAACATTGTTTTGCAAGAGCATTTTCCCAGGAACTAGTATTATTGCTGGAATAATAAATCGTTTCAGGAATGAATGGAATGTATAGCATCTGAAAGCTAAACTGTTGTAGGATAAATATCTTTATTTTGTTATCCTTTTGTAAGGAAGAGCAATTTCTTTTGCTTTCTCTTCCTGAAGAGGTGGAGACTGCCTGCAGATAAGCTTGGGGATGCAGTCAGGTCTTGGCTGAAGAGCAGCTGAGCTGATAGCCTCGAGGAAGGCTTTTGTAGCTCAGTAGACTAACATTGATTGTACACTCATCTGAAGCTGACTCCGAGGTTTTTGCTGCAATGTCCTACAGCCTCTAGAGCAGAAGCTTGTATCTTTCCATGTCTCTATTTTAATGTATTTTTCTTAGGGCTTAAAAATTCTCTCAGCTATGAGGATATTTTTATTCTGTGGGAAGTGCTTCATTTATTTTATTGGACCCCCGCTCTACAACCCACTGAATCTAGTAGAGTCCAAGTCTTTTATCCTGTCTTAGGAAAAGTGTTCTTAGAAGAAGCACAGTGCAAAATCCATGAAAAATACTGTGGGATGGAAAGAAATATGCTATGGGATACAACCACTCCAAATAACAGTCTGGAATGTGACACTGAAGGACCTCATTACCTTCTTCAGCTCTTAGCAAGCAGCCAACTAAACCAGCTGCTCTGGGAGATGGCAGCAGAATGGTGGGGAGGGATGGGGGATGCAGGCTGGAATAAGCAGTAGAGAAACAGCTGCATTGGAAAGTGGCAGCAGAAAGGAATGATTGTTGTCATAGGGAAAGCAGTGATCTTGAAGGAAACCCCTCATCTGTGCAGCCAGCAAGGCTCATGACTGCTGGAAGAACTGTGAAGTCTGGCAAAGAACACAGACAATGCTGATCTATCCCTGTAGCAAAGCGCTTTTTTTTTTTTTTTTTTTTTTGGGGGGGGGGTGTGTGTGTGTTTTTTGTTTGGGATTAGAAAGTTTGAAACTATATCTATGTGATAGCAAAATGATAAATTAATGTCAAATTTAGGCCCCAATGTTTATGTTAAACTCAAATGCTGTTTTGATAATTTCATGAGTCTGCTGTTCTTGTCTTTAATCCAATATAACATGCTCTGATATAGCACAAAAGAAAAGGGAGGGAAGATCTCCACTGAAGGATGGATGATTCATTTCTTAAGCAAGAGAACTCAAATACGGTCAGAAAGAAACCACATCGTTATGTTTGCTAATACATCATGAGACGTGTTTTTTTATAAAGTAATTTTCTGGCAAGTATATTTTACTTTAATATGGCTATTAAACTCTAAATGCTTTCCACAATCAACTGATTGTTGAATATTCAGAAAACATTACACTAAATCTAAATTACATGTTTACTCAGACACGGCAGGACTTGATTCATCAATGTTTCATAGATGCATATACATTTTTTGTTGTTTTAAGAGCTCTGGAAGTACCTAGAGGACTCTCTTCTGCCAATAAGGAATTGGATGGCATTAAACTGGATCCTTTCACGTAGATTTTGTTGGAAAAAGCCTCGCTTAAAGACAGCACGTCTCATTGATTTGCCTTGTTCTATAAAGCCTGTGCATTATAATAGAGAGTCCAAATACAGTTCAGTAGAGAAAGCTCCTGCAGTAGAGCGAGAGTTGTGTTTACCCAGCATTGCAGTGGCTGCCACGAGGGGTATGTGCAAAGCCCTTGTGTGCAGTGCAGCATCTAAGCATATGGGCAACTTGGCCAGAGACTGACAATTGGATGCTCTTTTCTGCAGTCTTTATGAGCCATTTTGCTGCGTTGTACCAGAATCTTCTACCTGTACTGCCAAACGTCCTGTTTCAATCAGCTGTTAGTGGGATTTATCCCTGTTCGCAAAGCTGTGAGTATGGAGAGGCAATTGCAAATTCAAAGGCAGGACCAAAGCATTTCCCAAGACTCAAAACTGCCATCTTGTGTATTAGCTACACAGGCTGCATAGAAAGTGTTTTTGAACGTCATTGAAGGAACAAAGTAAATGCCTTGTTTAGCCAGAGTCCTGTCATTCTTTCAGTCATGACATTGGTCTGGCCCTTAAAAAAAATAAACAGGTGGTGGTGGGGAAAGGGTTGGCGAACTCTTTACTTCAGATACCTGATTATGAGCAGGCTTTTAAAGGAATTGTAACTTCCTATGGATTTATTGCTCCCTCCCGCCCCCCAGAATCTTTCTGGAAGTGTCTGGCTATTCTACTGATGTCCTATGAGCAATTCTGCAGGGCAACGTGATAAAACACAGTGCTAAATGTTTCAGAAATACGTGGTGCTTTAGTATTTTTGGACGTATGTGCTTCAGAATTCCTAAATTATAATTTGCTTGGGTAAATAACTGCAGCGAAAACCATCAGCAGTAACAAACAAAACATTGCAGTTTATTCTTTTAGTCAACATTTTATTTTGATTTTCTGTCTTCTACAATAGCAAATCTGTTGCTGCCAACAACTATTTTACTGGAAAAAAATGAAATGTACAGCTCTTATTGCTTTGTTAGAACAAGCTGATTTTATATGTTTCATTTCTACTTTGCAAAAACATGGCACACGCCTCTTGATATTTCCTGGCTAATTTATATATATTATTTATCCCTGCATAAAAGGCGCTATATGTAACACACCTTTTGCTAAGGCAACTAAGAGTAAATATTTGGCTTCTGTGGCCCTATCTAAAAATTGCTTGCTGATACTCTATATGATGCCAGAAGGTAGTGAAGTTTTATAATTACTGAAAAACTAAGGCTAACTGGAGAAAAATGTGTGTGTGTATAATGTCAGTGGAAACTTCGACCAGAGGAGCTGTATGGTGTTTGAGTTTATTGATGTTTGTGGCAAATTTTAGCTCCTTAATGTTATCTAACTATGTATATATTGTTAATGGAGTTTTCCTATGGTTTTACATTTATTATTTCAATTGGATATGTTGTGGTTCTCCCCCTGAAAATAAAAACCCAGGTTGTGCCTAGCAGATCAATGTGTCAGTGTGACATAAATGTATTTCCTATGCACATACAGAGTTGTATGCCTCCTACACTTGCAATACGTTGGTACAAAGCACGGGAAGATCTCCTGGGCTTGGGACAACCAGGATCTGTCTGTGCCGTAACAGTAAATGGTGGCAGACACTGGTAAATGCACATCTATCTGTGTTAGTACATTCCCTGGGTGCAGTTTTGGGCTCCGCAGGAGCATTATACAAGACAGCGTTATACAAAGGTGTGGTTTGGGAGCTTGCGTGGGGTCTATTCCCAGCTGGCAGAGTAGGAAGGCCCCCCCTCTTTGAGGAAGGGGCAGGATTTTGCCATGCTGTTTTTGGCGTAGAGGCTGAAGCAAATGGTGCGGCTCCCTGGAGGAAGGACCAAGGGCAGGGGGAGGCAGCGAGGAGCAGAAGGGGATTTGAATGTTCTTGTTGTGAAGCCTCTGGTCCAAAGCTGGAGTGGGATCGGCTGAGCAATTTGGTCCACAAAATATACAGATCAAATCTGCAAAAAAGTCTATTGAAGGAGTGATGTAGAAAGCCTAGAGATTTCTCGTGCCCCCGTTTCAGGGTAGGAACCAATTTCTTTTTCATCTCTTTCGTATGTGAAGGGAGAACTTCCAATTCTTGGATTCGGGAAAAGAAAATACAGCTAAGTAGGTCAATTAAAAATACCGCATATAGATTTTCTGAGTACTTTCTCTATGCTAAACTCCAGCAAGAGCTCCTTACAGATGTATGTAACCTTGTCCCTTTCCTGCTGACCTTTTAAGTTGTGGAAGATGCTAAAAAACTGTCATGTCTCTGCTGCTGCTGTGCCTAAACGTTGTATTGTCTTTCACTGTAGCCAGGATTGGACAGGGATTGAATGTCATCTAGCGCTTATTAATATGACTGTTGTCATTTGTCATCCCAGTCATCACTGTCACTGTGTCATTTCAGTTTGTGTTCTATTGGCTCACAATGTTGCTACCTTTCTGTCCTTCATCTCACATGTAGATTCATGAATTATAGAAGCTAACATACCTGAAGACTAGTCCCAAGGGAAAAAGATCCCCATCTAAAAAATGCATTTACCCTATGTACACCCTATTGTAAGTGGTGCATGCTTTTTAAGGAAGAAGACTATCTATTTTGATCTTGGACCATGGAGTATGCTGTATTTCTATTTCCTTTTATGTTCCATAAGAGAATAAAAGCTACAGAGTGTCATTGCATGAGCAAGAAAAAGCCTTTGGTCTTGCTATTTAATTGAGTTATTTTGGTGTAGTCAGGAGAATATGGCCTTTCTGAAACATCGTACTTAAATTCTTGCTCCTATCTTCACAAAGCTAAAGGCGATTCTAATAACCAAAATAATCTCATGCTCCCATTATCTAGAATGAAGGTAAATTAGGTTTGCAAAAACCAGTGATTTTATTCCGCAGCTGAAATAAACTGGAATATCTGTTTGATTATTGGAGAGGGCTGGTGAGAGAATAAAAAATCAATGAGAAAAGAAGTATTTAAAAAAAAAAAAAAAGGGGCTATCTAATATCTAACATTGTTGGGTTTTCATAGAATGTGCCATACCAGCAAGCATTGTTTTTTACAGTAGGGACACCCTGACATTGGTTGAAATAGCTGAATTTTTTTAATCGGAGCTTAGTACGTACATGTCAAAACTTTAATTGTTTTGAGTATATGCCAGCTGAATACTAGATATATATTTAGCAAGGAGCAACAGCAGTATTTTATGGGCACTTATATGCTGCTTGCACAGTGGCACCTGGCTCTGTACAAACTATACACGTGCCTTATATTGTCATGGGCTACTCTTGTGGGATTTGACTGAACTTACAGTGAGGGAGCCTAGTCTGTCTGCTTGCTCTGTTCTCCAGCTTGCTCACGCATTCCAAAGAGAACCAAAACCATCAACGTATGTTGCAGTGCAATCAAATTGCTGAGGTCTTAATTAAAGAGAAGAAATATTGTATTAATAAGGTAGAATACAGAGAGAGCTTTCCAGGGAACACCTACTGACTTCTTCAGGATTTTCAGAAAGCAAATTTGTGTCCAGAGAATGACCTAATTCTCTAGCTAGAAGCAGTAGGTGCAAAAGTGCGAAAGATGTGTAGTGAAAAAACAACAGGCCACTGAAACTGAGGCAGAGCCAGTGTGAAGTACACAACCTCAGAAAAAAAAAATCACGATTTGGAGCACTGTGTTAATGTAGTTTTCCCAAATAATGGGAAATCCAGGAAAGCTGTCTTGTAAAATATAGTATTAATATTATAGATATGAAGCATATTATAAAAGGGACTGTGAAGCTCAGACATCTACTCACCTGTACATAAATGCAAAGCTGTATAAATGTTATGCATGCATTAGTATTTTTAGACCATATGGGGGTTATGTATATTGGGTTTCAGGGGTTTTTCATCATCATCATCACTCGTGGGTTTTGTGAATGTCTCTCTTGGGGAATAAAGGCTTAGAGAAATGCTGATGGCAAGGAAATCTGAAGAAATGTTAATTTTCATTTTCTTCCCAGAACTGCCTTATAATATGCAGTAATCCATATTCATTCTGCTGAGGAAAAATACTATCTGCTTTTTTCCCCCCCTCTTTCCCTCCTCTTTTTACTTCAGATAAAGAAATTACTAGAATGCTTTCCTAATTTCTGTCATGCGGGAACAAACTACCTTTTCTGCCTTTGTCGAGTAAACTGTCTTGCTTTAGTGTCTTCAAAACTACCTTCCTATAACTTAATTAAAATTCAGCCTTATTGCTAAATCACCTTTTATTGCTGTAGTTTTGTAGTTTGCTACTTTGTTTACTAAATAATGCAATAAAGCAGTGGAATTTCATTACAGTGTCCAATAAATAATCAGGTAAAGTGTAAAATGCAGCAATAAAAATGATCAATAGAAAAATAATTAAATTATTATGAGTAACAGATACATTTAAGTATCTGAAGTTCATTTTCCTTTTAAATTATGCATCTGAATGGTTTGACAAAGGTTTTGGGGAGTATAAATTCATGCTTTTGACTGTAGGTATGCATATAAATCCAGAGAAAAGGGAAAATAAGAGGTTTCAAAAAATAAAGTATTCTGATTTGATTTAATCCCCTTTGAAAAAAAAAAGAAAAAAATCTGTCTTCAGTGCTGCCTTTGGTTTTTTTGGGGTGATGGTGGCAATTTGGGATGATTTTGTTGTTTTAAATCTAATGCTGGGCAGTCAGGGAAATATACGTGAATGAAATATGAATAATATGAAATTTCTCTTATTAGAAACACTTTTTAAAAAATCATTTGGCATTTTAAAAAATGACATCAAGCACTGTCGATGTCCTTGCTACATCAAGGCTTCGATCAGAGTTTGCAGCACAACAGCCAACAGCTAATCCCTGAAACCTGAACTGAGGGGATTCCGTAGCGTTCAGCAAGGCATAAACTTTGAAGAGCTCTCTTTTTTTAGGCATTACGTCTCTGACTTTGTGAAAGAAATACTCATGTGGTAGGCCTACTGCAATTTATTATACAAACGAGTCCATGATTAGATACAAATCTATTAAAAATATGTGCTTTTTTTTGTCTGTGATATTCATGCAAGTATTTGTAGAATTGTAGTACATCTTCAGTGGAGATGTGATTACTGGTTATTTTTATTTTAATGTACCTATCTTCAATCTGACTATCTTGCAGAGGATGTTGTGCTGGGCCAGGATTCACGTGGGTTTGTGTAGCCATAGCTACTTACCACAATAGGTGGCCAAGATAGTTATAATAACCTATCATTAGTGACATTACAGACGTTGCAATCACATATGTCATTTTGACACATGTAACAGTGTTTTGTTTAGGTGACTATACCTCCTAAGAAGGCATAAGATAACTACAGATCATGTGCAGGACAGAACTAAAACCAAAAATACACTACCAGACCTGTAATGATGATGTATTTTGAATGTGAGATCAGGTGCTACCTCGTTGGGAGAGCTTCTGCTTCTTCTATGAACTCTGTGTTTTCATATATATACACTTTATTAAAACAGAAATAGATATATGTAAGTGGGTATTTTGTCAGCTTTGTCAACCAGATTATCAGGCAGCCTGTAATGCTTATAAAGAGTACAAAATCCTAAACTATATGACACATAATTAAATATACTTCAGCTGACCTGTTTCAGAAAGCAGACAGTAACACCTGTATTAGATGACCTCAGTATACATGAATACTTTTACTGAGGGAAAGAGACTTAGAAAGCTGCAGGGCTTTAAAATTAACTCTCTCTTTTGGGCAGGGAAGCAAACTCATTGCTGAAATGCATTAGACAACTTTCCTTCCTTCCCTCTGGGAGATGTGTCAAACCTAAGAAATGGTAATTTAGAAATCCCAGCTGTATTAAGCTTGGCTGGGGAAGTAAACTTTGTTGTTTTCACTTTCAGAGAAGCATAAGGAGAGGAACTTATTGCCCATTTTTATTTATATGAATTTTACGTTCTTACTTTGTATGAAAATCTTACTGTGGTTTTGGCCTAGACTTTAATTCAGGTTAACCTAGGCACAAGATCTGTATTATCAGAGAGAGATGATGCTTTAAGTAAAGAATTTGGCAGTACTGTTGTGTGTATAAAAGGTCAGTTTCATTTAGATAATATTACTGTTTTAATATAACAAGCCATCAGCAGTTTTTAGTTATTTAAAATTCAATGCAAACATTTTAACAGAATTAAGGCTGTATGGGCATATCTGTTGTCTGATGATAAAACTGATACAAGCGAAATCTTAAATATCCAGAAACAAAATGTTAATTCTGTGTCAGAACCAGCCCGCACGAGTCATGAGTACAGTACCAATACTGAAGGTTTACCTGAAATAAGTTCCCATGAGGCCTAATTTCAGATCTGCTCTTGGTAGACTCTGTCAGCAGCAAGGATGGTTTCGTGGTAGTTGTAGCAGTTACATCGCTACGAGCGTAGCTCTGAGATTGAATTTTGGGCAACTAAAAGCGAACAGTGAGATAGTGTCATATGCTTAAAAGTGAAGAGCTTTAGAAAAGGATTATAGGTTTGTAAATTTTGGCAAATGCTAAATTGTATTTGTGGAGTAGGATGATGAGCTGGTATTTTAATCAATACCTTTCAAAAGCAGATGCGTGACTATCTGTGCATTAAGGTCACTTGGTAGCAGAAACCTAAGAGAAATAAGAAATATACTGACTAAACTGGACTTGAATTTGAGTAAATGTGATATTTTGTAAGGGATGAGGATCTTCCCTGGTGACTATAACTCCATGCTGATGATATTGTTGTTGAATTCTCCAGGATTTTTTTGAAGGAAAAGTTATTTTTCCACAGAAATTTCCAGGTATACTGTGAAAATGTTCTTTGAAGGTGAAAGATAGTGTAAGAGTCTCTTTTTTTTTTTTTCCCTTCTCATATCATCACACGCATTGTTATAGTTTGAAGTGTTTGGACCTGCTAATGGGGCTGGTGAGAGAAATCACCATATTGGGACTTGGTGTCCTGGTAATTTAGCAGTTTTATTACACGATGGTTACAGTAACCTTTAAGCACATGAGAAAAGACTGATGTACACTATACTGGATGTCTCAATCAAGCAATTGGAAAATATGGGCCCCTGTCCTCATAGCCAGTTCTCCCTTCTTCTCATTTAATTGAGCTATTAACATTTTAGAAAGCATTAGTGCCAAACAAGTCTTGCGCTTTTGCCTGCAAATAGTATTTTGTATATCTGAATGAAAGCTGCGCTTCTTTCAGGAGAATTTTCCTAAAAACGTATCTTCTCATGGATTTGCACGTGCATCTGAGAGCTATTTTCTCATGCAGAAGAGACAGATGTTGTTCCAGATTCGTGCTCTCTGGTGACAGCAGAGAGAAACTCAGCCGTACTGCTGCAGAGAATGTACCTAGTTCCGTGCAGTAGCGTTTGCTCGTATTTACAGCATTTAGTTCTGTATAGAACCCTGACCTAAAATATAGTTTGTTTTTAAAAAGGTAGGTATAGTATCTCAGTAATTAATGGTTTATATAACTCTGATATGAAAATCCAACCCTCATACAATAGTTCAAATAACAAAGAAATCTGAGTAATGCTGTGAATTTCAGATTATGTGGAAGATATTTTAAGAGGAACAGTCTCTTTATCTCAATGGTAGGGCCTTAGCTGAAAGAAACAGAACAGTTTAAGTGAAACAAGATGTTTTAAATGAAATGAACTGTCCCATTCAGCTGTGTGGGTATTCTCCCAATCCACCGAGTCCCGTCAGGCTATAAGATAATTCAACACCCCGGTCTTGCTGTTAGGTGCCCGCAGCATGTAGTAAGGGTGGTATAGCCAGCTTGCAGGTAGTAACGCACCCTTGCTCTTCCTTTGGCTCTTCTAAATCCTCATCTCGTGGGAAGTATTCCGAGTGCAATCTGTTTTTCGTGGTTCAAATACGTCCTTTTCCTTGCAATTGCTAAAAATAAAACCTACTTAATGGAGCCTTTATACTTCAATCACTCCGGTCAAGTATTTTTGCTATACTTGATCAATATAGAGGAAACTAGAGTAAAATGCTGGATGTGCATATTCTTCCCATCCCAAGTGAAACAGAAGTTGTCAAATCACAGACTACTTATATGATTATAACTTTAACCTCAGAAATACAAACAAGGGTGAAGGATTCTCCATGGGACTTTATCTTACAACGTTGAATGCCTGATGAAATTTCTTCAAATTGAAATTTCTTAAAGGAAATTTTAGGGCTTTTCTGTGTGAACGTATTAGCAATTTTATGTGTTATTTTATTTTCTCTGGGATGTCATTTGCTCAAACAGAGAAAGAAATAATTTTCATTAAATGAATGAGATGATGAAAAACGTAAGAAACTTGAGCATGAACCTAATATTGAAAATGGAAACCTGAAAGTAACAATCTCATTTTATACAGATGCAATCAGTTTGTGTTCTGTGAACAATGTTTTTTCTCCTAATGCAGGTTGATTATATCAGCAAGGAGCTGTGTGTTGTAGATATGTAAGCGATTCAGGTGGGGGGTGGAAATTATCAGAGAAAGTCAGAAAACTTGCTTGATTCTACAGCTGTCTCCTATGTCATGATTCTTCAGAGTCCAGTTAGGAAAAAAAAGTCAAGATTTGCATTGAGGAGTGAGGAGGTAAATGTTTTCTGCTTTGTCACTTCTCAGAATAAAACTCCAGTGTGTTTCCAGTCCTTATCTGATATGACCTTTTCCCTCATTCATTATTTGTACTTCCATAAATCAAATGTGAAGCACGTAGTTGGAATGTTGAGACTGATTATGGCTGGGGAAATAGTGCTGCAAATGCTAACTCTAAATCTTTTCTCTCTGACTCTGACAACTTGAGAGTTGTTAACAGTTTGGCAAATTTGGCAAGCTTAAAGAAAAAATTAACAACATTTTTTAAAAATCTGAATTCAAGATTTCAAGCCCTGAACAACAGCAAACATCTACAGTTTATTTTTTAAATATATGAAGATATAGCTAACATTTCAAACATGCATCATCTTTAATCAATCTTGAAAGCTGAGCTTTTAAAATATAATTTATTGAAATAAGATACTTAGTTTAAAAGAAAATGGTTTTCACTACTTAGTTCTTGAAAGCAATGTTTTAATTAGTTCATCCATCTTTAATGATTTTTAGGCTATTTCTTCTTTACAGTGACCTAACATTTGCATGAAGTACAATCTATCCTCTATACTTGCTCAATACTTGTATTACAGTGCATTTCAATGTAAGTAAGATGCTGTTGCCTGTGGAAGTACTATGTTACTGTATTAAATAATTGGGCACTTTTAATAACACAGGTGGATATATTAAAAACATGTTTACGATTAACTAGTGTCATAACATATGAAGAGGGGTCAGGAAATCAGTGTGAAGTGTGACTGTGTCCTACATTTGAGAATTCCTTTTACTTCCAGCTAGATTTTAGTGGTAATGCATGAAGAAGATTGGAAGAGAAATGTACTGCCAGCCAAAATGGGTAGCTGGGTTCTTTCTGCAAAGAAAAGGCCCTAGAAGTACAAAAATATGAACAGATTATTCCCTGTTTTCTGTTCCAAGGACCTGTACTAGTTCAAGATTATAAATCTCAGTTTAGAGTGGAAGAAAGAGCGAATTCCCTGCTAACACTTTCATTTTTAAGATTTTTGCCTTCTTGATGACCTTTCACTACGTTCAAAGTATTTTTATGAAATGATCTTTTTGGTATATTGCCAGTCAAGCAAACCAACCTCTTTTAACCTACAAGTGAACTCTGGAACCGTATATCTAAATGCTCAGCAAATGAATAAGAATCCTGTAAATTTTGTGCAACTGTCCTTATAAAAAATCTTAGCCCTTTGCAGAATTTAAGCACAAACTTAGTGTGTTTCAGCAGCGTTATTGGAAACAGTAATTCTATGCGTGCACTTGCTTAGTTGCCTGCTTCCTTGAAGACTCAAAACTGATTTTCCAATGAAAAGGCAGAGCAGTAGTATGTGATCAACCCTCCTGAAGAATCTAAACACAAATGATGTTACACAAAACTGTTTTTATCTCTCCTTAATTTCATGTTGAACAATTGTTCATAGGAAAGTTAGTCTTGTTGAGTATGGGTAGAAAAGTTTGGTCCACAAAGAACAAGAGATAAGATCATTACAATGCTTGTGGACGTTCTAGAGTAGCAAAAGAAGCAATGCTTACTGAATTGCTGGATTATGTATTTCAAATATATTTATAATTTTTCTTTCATTCTATGTCGAATATTCTTATTTTAATAGTGTAATATAACTACTTATAGGTATTTGTTTTTCTAGCTATGCATATCTTCAAAGCATTGAGCACATAGACCAAAGAAAAAAAACCATCACAATGCTGCAATTTAAAGACACAGGATTATATGAATGAACTACAGAAGTTACCATTGCTAATTTGTGTGTGCTTAGCCTGTCACCTTCACTTGTATTGAACAAGATTGTCCATGGCCAGTAGTTCATTGATTTGGATAGGAGACTCAGTGATGCAGATAGGACTCCCATGTGGTCTTTCATGTGAGAAATAATACTGGCGTTTAGAACTGTAATTTTACTAATCCTGGACCCAAGTGAGCCTTGGTCACTCTAAAACTCTAAAAGCCAGAGGAGTTTCAAAAATAAATAGCATTACATTAAAAAAAACCCAACAACCAACCACCTCACTTTTTTCTAACTTTTTTAGCAGCAAATATGGAGACTTTTAGAAATGTTTCATGAACATTATCTTGGGTCTCACAGGTATTTGTAGAGAGCATCTTTGGAGTTGATGGAAAGATTTATTTGGTTTTTTTAATTCGCAAAATTTCAGATTTGTGTAGTTATTTAATCAAGTTTTCCATGACTAATTGGAAATGCATCAGGTTCACAATCATTAATTATATAGTATCATGACAGCCTTTTTACATGGAATTAATTGCTACAATAAGATTATATGAAATACAAGACAAAGCATCCTATCCTTTTCTACTATCCTAGCATCCTATCCTACTCTCATCTGAAGCTTTTAGAAAGGGTTAAATACTTTGTAACTTTTCCAAACATTGATGATATTCTGATACTGTTTAGAGAATTTTCATGTTGAGAGACTAGGAACAAAATTTAGATGGGTTATCTGAATGTATAACCAAAAAAGGCCTCTTTATTTTGGATGTTAAATCTTTTTGGAGTTCCAATAAGCAAAGGCAGACTCTCCTTATCAATTTTATTTGCATAGTCAAGGAAATCAGGTGGGTTTTCAATTCCGTGAAATAATGTGGAATAAAAGCAAATCAAGTAAAAAGAGAAAATAACTTCAAAATTAATTTTAAATTTTTTTCTGATGCACTAAGCAGATGCCTGTGAAATGCTTATTGTTCTTACTGTGCTAATATGGAAACAGAATAAGCTTTCGTATTAAAAGCTCTCAAAGTACTTCAAGAAAATCATGTCAAGGAATTCCTTCATGGAGTTTACATGTGTTACTCTTGTTGGGATGATGCACATTTGTACACATGCTGTTTTTCCCGTCTGTCCCTAGAAGAACAATCTTCAAGTTTGGTTGCAGGGTCTTTCCAATACCTGGAGAAAGTATACTGGGAGGCACATCTACTCAAGATCCAAGGGTGGAGCAATGTTCCATGTCAAAGCTAAGACGTGACGTTTGTGTCTCTTTCCAATACGGTGCCAGAGAGCCAAAGAAAAGATGCTTTTGCTTTTATGTCTGTCTTTACACTTTCCCAGTGATCAGCTGTCATCTTCATAATCCCCTTTGACTGGCGCAGAAAGTGTTTTGTTCTGTCTGTGACTGGGAGAGACAGGGTGCCCAGGGCGGCTGTGGAGTCTCTCACCTTAGGGATATTCAGAAGCTGTATGGGCATGTTCCTGGGAAACCAGCTCTAGGTGGCCTTGCTTGAGCAGTGGGTTTGGACTGGATGACCTCCAAAGGTCCCTTCTAACCTCAATCATTTTGTGATTCTCTGATAAAGCACACAACCTACACGTGAATGGAATAAATGAAAAAAGTACTTCACTTCTGTGGAGAAGAAAAACCCAAAGGTTTGCATCAGGCATTCAGAAAGAAACTGTCTGATCGTTATTCTGAAAGCAGCCAAAGGTGAAGATACGTTAGAACTTCATGCACAAGTTGAAGTGATACTTCCCCTCTTGTGTGGGCAAATAGGCCCTTCCACCTAGTACGCTTCAGTGCACAAGTACACAAAAATTTGTCAATTTTTTACACCCACCCCCTGAGGGAAGCCTCTCTAAAGGGAAACAATAGGAAGGAAAAGGAACTATGTATTACAGCCAGAATATCAGAGGATCTTGCAAGCATAATATATAAGGGATTATTTCATAGCTAATTATCAAAAAGTTGACAAAAGAAGGGGATTAAAGCCAGCAACTTTTGGATATTTTTCCACTTCCTGTGGACTGGAGCAATTAGTAAAAATGTTACTATCAGCAAACAGTTTCCATCCTTATTTCCCATGTGTATCCTTTGCAATTGTACAAGTTCTTTCAATTATGCATAAAAATAAGTCTTCTTTCACGTTTGGAAAAAAAAAATAAATTGAAAGCATCCTACTGATACCGGTATGAGCAATATGATTTTTCATAAAAGCTAGAAGTTGTTTATATCATAACATTTTGATAAAATATTTAAGGTTGTTTTGGGCCCTGTGGGACAACAATAAAGGCTTCTACTTTAACAATTGGAATAAAGACCCTTTAGAAATCCTCGAGTTTCTGTAACAAAACAGAGCAGTGGTCTGCTGAATCCGGTATGCCGTCTCTGACGTGGATCACTAAACTAGTCTGTCAAATAATCTGTCTGTATAAATAACAGCATAAATTCATCAGCAAAATGCCTATTCATACCCTGAAAAATGTGGATTTATGTTCCTAGCATTTTGATTATTTAATTTTTATTACTGAGATCATCTCCTGATAAAATTGTCGCTGTATTTTAAACCAAGATATCTGTTAATTAATATGCACTCTTAGTGTCCAGAAGTTCAGCTTGATTAAAGACTGTTTCTGTCCCCCTATAAACTGTATACACAGTACCATACATTCCCTCCAATGTAAATTTTAGTCTCAAAAAATCAACCATTTTGTCCCATGGTGCATTCTGGTTCAAATCAGGCAAAATGTGGTTAGATTTTTGCCTGAAATCTTGTGAAGAATTTCTTTAGCAGGGGATTGTGATGCACCGTTTTGCTCTGTAAATAAACTCTTTGAGCTGATTTCCTTGTCTTTTGGTAATGCATAAGAATTTTTGTAGATGTAAGAGAAGCTCAGCTTTGTTTTAGAGAATGGTGTTAGTTTTTCTTACGTATCTAAGCATTGTATGCTAAAAGATGTGAATGTGTGTTTTGTGGTGTTACATGTGTGTCCGCTAGGATTAGCGGTGTATGCAGTGTGGTGGATTCCTCCGAGCCTGGCCAACTCACACCAATATTGTGGGCAGTTTTACCTCTCTCCTGATTCTTCGCATCCTTAGTTGCATCGATAAGTAAAAATGGAGAAGTCATCCTATCAAAAAGTTTGGTGTTTATATTGCACTTTCGTTCACCTACAATCACAGCGTAGTTGTTTTGTGTGTGGAAAATATGTATTTTGGCTTGTAAAGTATTTTATAAAGGCAAACAGAGCATAGATTAGACTGTGCATAGTTATTTAATAATAGCTGTTCCTAGAACCCTACATACACATGTTTCTCTAAAACTACAATTTCTTACACTGTAGAAAAATGTTTTTAAAGCATTTTATGCCTTTCAATTGAACATATAATTGTCATTGTACAGGCTTTATTGTTATACATATTTATTTGTGAACAGGAAAGCTGTATTTCTGTTGGAATTCAGACTCTAAAAACTGGAATAGAATGCTGCAATTTAGGTTACATGGATGTCTGATTATTGGGAATGCCTATTAAAACCAGAAAAAAATAGGTTTTACAGATGAATGTGCACTGTTTCTCACTGGCCTTCTTATCTTAAAAATTACTGATATTGTAACTAGCTAGTCACATGAATAAACTATTCAACTCAGGAAAGGTTTCAACAGTTTGGGGTTTATGACTTCTCACTGTTCCAGAAATGATCCATAGTATTTTACAATTACATGAAGCAATGAAAGTGGATTCTGCAATCCTTCATTATTTCTATCACTTCCATCCAATTTAATGCAGTGTGCTTACACTCAATGCACATCTGTATCTGTGTATATGCATGTGCATAAATATGATTTTGTGATATTTCTAAAGATAGTTCCTGGGGCCTGTTGTGTTGTGCTAGCTATACAGGAAGGGCAAGTCAATACTTGTGCCCTTCAGGAGAACTGACACAATGACTCTGAAATAAAAGTTGACAGAAGCCAGACAGCTGTAAATATAAAAATGCATGTGGTGCATAAACTTTATAGTACACAATTTTCTCTGAATTTCCTTATTTCCATATAACTTCAGGGTGGGGGCAGAGGAGGAATCTCTCCAATCTCTTAGTAGTTTCTATATTATTAGCTGTTTTTAAGTAGGTGTATGGATTGTATTAAGTACTTCCCTCTTCTGTCTATTCCCAAACCATTTATATTTCCAAGATTTTATGTTCTGTTGTGCTAATAATATGGATTTTCCAGCTCCATGAAGAAATTTATGCAATAGACCTTGATAACTTCTAGAAAATTATCAGCACTCTCACAGGCAGTTAGTCACAGTCAAACTTGAAAATGTTTAAAGACTCAGTTAAGCTTTGAATAAATACTTGAAAAATAATATCTGCATGTAACTCCAAGAATCCAAATCTGAGATTTTAATGAACATCTTTTTTATCTCTCCTTGAAACTTTAAAATTTAAAGCAATGGTTTCTTTTAGTATTTTGGATGTCTTGCTTGATGCAGCCTATTTACGTGGGATGAGCATAGACAATTCTAAAGTCTAAGATACAGTGAAATAGTGTCTTCTCTCAAAGTCTAGTGTAATTCTTAGCTGTCTTATTCATCAGAGACAACAATCCTGGCCCAAACAGAATGTTTTTTGCAAGTTAAATGTAGTGGAAATATTTTAACTTCCACTGCTGAACCCCCGACAACACTTATCTCTTATGGGAATAGTTTGGGCATAAAATAAGCAAATATCTTCTGATAGAGATACTTCTGTTTGGTTTTTGAATTTACTGAGAAACATAGCATGGGGGGAAAAAAAAAAAGACAACATAGAAAAATCTCTCTGTCTAGAAAGTGTCTGGATAACCCTAGCATTTTATGTAAATATAAACAGTTCAGGATACAGCTGAATAATTGTATGTATATTAGGGCCGTATGATATACTGGATCATTGTTGCATGTTTTGCTTCCACAGTACTCCAAGTTTGTAATCACTTGATTGATTAATTCCTGAAATAAAGCAGGTTCCTCTATTATATGACATTATTAATCAATTATACAGCTGGACTTTATTTGATATACCTTTCTTAATTTATCAGTTTGGAGTTATGTTAGTGTGGAGGTGCATCAATATTTCAGTGCAATATCAGGATGACATCGTTTGTGTGGGGTGGCTTTTCAGGGGTAAATCTTTTTGCATCTCCTCTGAAATGTTTGATTTAACGCTGCACCAGCCTCTCTTGGTGTAATGTTGCAATTTGATGCATATGAGAAGATCTTCTCAATGACAAACAGAGTTTGCATAAGCTATGTTTAAAGTGCATAAGATGGAATTTTGAAGTAAGTTTTTGCTGATGCCCTCAATGGTTTTCTAGCTTGGCTGTTCATGGAAAGGATTGAAATTAAAGCTAGATATGGACCCACCAGTACATGAGAATAATAACATATTAAAAATATAAAGGTTTTTTCCTGAATGTGTTAATCAGCTTTATATACCTTCCAATCATGCTTATCATCTCTGCTAAAGAATTCTCCTGTATTTATATATTTTTAATTTTGGAGCTGATGCAATATTTAGAGTACAATTATGTTTTGGTTTGCTGTGCTCTTCTTGCCAATTTCTTGTGTTTTGAAGTCTCACTGATTGCTTCTCATTTTTTGTTTCTGATGGCCCCTTCAGACAGGCAGGCTCCGAGCTAATTAGCAAAGCTTTGTTCATGAATGCTTGTTTCCTCCAAAAACTCTGCAGGAAGGAAACTCATGAACAATAGTACACAATCTGCAGTTTCAGAGGCTATAATGTTAACAGTAATGTGCCTGCAACGTTTAAACTGAAATCCACCACTTCAGAAATTATTAATTCATGCTCAGTGATGGGGAAGTTTACAGTCCAAAGGCTATCTGAATAGGATGATACACTGCTGCAGCTTTATGAGAATCAAAATCTGGCATGAAAGAGTGGTGTCAGTGTCTAAACCACTGTTTGAAATTCCTCTGAAATTTTGTGTTTAGGCCCTCAAACTGGGCTATTTTTTTACTCATCATTTGGCAACCTCCAGCCCTTTTTTTTTGTTTTCTTTTGTCCTGCATTGTTCATCTTTTGATTCTGAGTCTGCCTAATTGCTGCTTAAACAAATTGTGCTTCATAGTGGAGAGAGGCTGCACTCTCTTTGTGAAGGTTGAAAGTGGCAACGCGAAGATCTCTGCTAATGGGCAAAATGAGGGATAGATGAAAGTATGAGAAGAGGAGGATCTGGGCTTTCTGAGACGGCAGAGCAACAAAATCTAGTACCTCTGGGATGTAAGAAACTCTGACATGAAGAGCTACTGGTCATCACTGGGTGCTTCTGATTAAGGCCACTAATTTGGAAGCAGAGATAGACACTTGTCTCCCCTTACCTCTCATTACATCCATGGCATCATCTTTTTGCTGTTTGAGGCATCATAGTCGTAGTTCAGTTAGACCAGCTCTGCGTAGGAGGACCTTGCTCCTTTAGGGATAGTCTTCAACACAATGGTCGCTTATTGCCTACGATCCAGATTTTGTGCTGCTGCATTAGGATAGGGTCTCTTTTTCTTTCTGGATAGTTTTAAAGTTTTTCATATTAAATGATCAATAAACTGCTTTAATTACTATTGCCCATCTGCAGAGGGAAGCACTGACATCATTACTGAAGGCGTGCAATACCCTTCTGGCAGATACTGCTTGGTAGACTTTCTCCTCAGTCAAGGCATGTCCCTTGGGTCTGCTCATGCTATTACTATGTAAGGGAATGCATAAAATATAACACGAATCTACTCAAAGTCATTCTGTACGTAAGTCATTCTTAATGACTAGATAAAGGTTTCTCTGTGTATGCGTAAAATAAATCTTCCCTGGAGTTACCCATGTGAGGGTTTATGAAGGGGGTCTAGCATATTACCTGCTATACAGTAGATGAAGAATAAGTGTTCCTGCTGCTTCAAAGCAAGACAACCAGAATATTGATTAAGAGCTGGCTTCTGAAAAGATGTATGTTAGTTAATCCTTTTGAAGTGAATGTTTATTCAAGGAAGTTTCTGCAGAGATTGCCCATAAATTTGATATTGCTTTAAGCGATGGGTAGAATACATATTTCCTTGAAAGGAAGTGCAGCATATTGGTTCCATTAAAATATGAGTGTATGTTTTGTTAGCTTGTCATGTCATAGCTTAAACTTTTCATGACTAGGCAATCCAATGTGCTTTAAGCTTGGAAATGCTTCCTAACATAGATTAAAATTTGGGGGTGTGATGGTTTTGATTAAAATCAACATACGGAATGACAGTTACTAAAATGCAGATAAAAGCTAGTACAAAGAATTAATAAGGGACACTGATAATAGAATGGCCATTGCTTAATATTTTATGTAGATTCATAAAACATCTTTCAAATTTTGAATCAACAGCTGGTAAAAAATTCAATAGTAATGAGCTCATTTGTATGTAAATGAATGTCATTCTATTCCAGGCTACCCATGCTTTATGGTATCCTGCTAGATATCACTAAGTGTGGTCGTGAAAATAGGCCTTTTCAGGAAACCCTTCAAAAAAATCAATTTAAATGCAAAGCCTTTGCCTGGCTTTTAAGTTTTCAAAAGTCGTTCATAAACTTCTATCAGTTTGAAAGTTCTGTATGCTTGTATTTAAAATACTAACTCAGTCCATTATCAGGAGCTGAATATCATACAAATTAGGAGCTTGAGGACAATTCCGACAATATCAGAAAGAAATTCCTTTGCATGTTCCAACTCACTTCGAAAATGTCTACCCCTGTAAGCCAAGAGACGTGAAGTAAATATGCAAAACAATCCATATTGTGCGGAGACCTTGACATCACTTAGACTCAATATTCACTAAAGGTACATGTTTTCTGTAAACATAGAGATTTGAAGGTAGACAGAGTGAATTTATAATGAGGAGATTTTGCATGGAGACTTTGCCGTAGTGAGTTTTCTGTAGTAGGTAGGGTGCAGAAGCATGCCATGTGCCTTCTGTACAATGAACAGCTTGAGTTTGAAACATAATATTCTCAGTGAAACATCTATGAGTAAGCCAAAGACCAAGATAGTTTATACTCAGGCATTCTTAATAGCTAAATATGAGGAATTGAAATCTAGCTTTCTTAAACAGAGAGAGAATGTTCACTTAGTTATCTTCCTCATCTAGAGCATTCTCGAGGTTGCAGTACTTCATGGAGGCTTGATGGTACAAGGACTGCAAGAACAGGCCCAAAGTTGTAAACATTCAAAAAGCTTTCTGTCTACTTCACACTGCATCAGTTCTCTTTTATTACAGCTGCTACTGCAGCTTGCCCAAAAAGTGGAATGTCTTGTATTTGGGAAACACAATAGCAGTTTTCGCCATCTTTGAGAATGGTAGGTTCTGATATGCTCATATTGCGACAAGTTGTGAGTATTTACAGAATTTAAAAACCAAAACAGACAACCCGAACACCAGAAATACGCCAGAAAGTAGAAATTAATCAAATATGGGTGTTTTAAATCTTTATAGTAAATAAAAACTATTAATCTCTATTAGCTTTTTTTTCACTTTTAAAGGAAGGCCCTAAAGATGGACCATTTTTAACTTGGCATAAAAAGCTGATGGATCTACAGCTCAAGCTTTCTGAGCTGAAAAAAATATTTTAAGGAAATGAAAGAACTGGGGGCTTTTTTCGATAATATATATAATATATATCATATATATATTATATACAGATACTATATACAGAATAATAGTCTTTCAATATTAGTCCTTACTGGAAAAGTAAACTTTCAGATATTTAGAGCAATTTTGACCTTAGCAAAGCTTCAGTTCAGTTAAACCCTAAAGGAAGGTATCAGCTTTTTTCAGGAACATAAATTCACCCATACTCACTAAATTATTTCACTGTTTCTTGCTTCTAATAATACATCTTTTAAGTGTCGTTGAATTAGGGACTAAGTGCACATATATTGGAGATTAGAAGCGGGCATTAACATGAAAACCAGAAAGAAATGTTTTGATTGATAGCTCAGAAGGAAATGCCAAGGATAAATATAAATACTGTTGATTGCAATTGATGTGGGCAAGTGGTAATCAGTTGCTAATCTAAACAAACAAGACTCCAGCAGATATTTCAACTCTTCACCTTTCCACTTGTCTTTGAGTTGCCTTTCCCAATTCCATTTACAAACAAATTTTCTACTTGTAATGTTGCTCGTACATTTTTTCGCTGTGGGATACTTAATGAAAAATACATTTTTTTAAAATAAAAAAAGTATATGGATGAAGAGAATTATTATGAAGTTTGCCAACTTTAGCAAAAACTAGGATACTGTATTATTTTTTCCTGGAAGCTGAAGTATGCTGGCATATTTTTTATACTATATTCTTATTACTATATGATGTTCATAATATGTACGTGTGGGAATTCTGTGTGAATTGTGATGGTCTGTAGGAAACACGAGGAAGGGTGTTCTTTGTTTCTGTTCCATTATTTTTCTTGCCAAAGCAAGGTTTTGCTGAGATAGCATTTTGCATTCGTTAATGTGGTATGAATTATCTGGGTGAAACCAATTCTCTGACAGCCGTTTACCGTGGGCAGCGTTTGTGTAAACAGTCTTAACCTTCAGGCTGATGAAGGTGGCATAGACGGACTGAAGTGGACCGGCGAATTAAAGGATCATGTCATGAATTATGATGAAGCCTGTATGCCCTGAATGAAGTGGTGGGACTGTCCATTTTTTTATTAATCATGTGTTTACACAGAGCAGTTTTGAGCTTTTGATTAATGTGTCAGCCTCCTTATTAGGCGATTGGGTATTAAGTACTGAGGATGCTTTAAAATACATTTGCCTTTTTCCAGTCCTCCCTTTCCTTGAGGACTGGCTAGACTGCTTTCTATATATTAATAATAAAATCTGAAACATATCAAACTTGGTTTGTGACGTCTTCCTAAGCAATCTTTTTGTCAAAGTGCAAATTACAGTAATGAGTTAAGATTGTTATTATTACCACTAGTTTTAATTTGTGTATATTGTTTACATTGTAAAATAAGAAAAAAAAAAAAGAAAAGCAAGGCCTTGTGTGTGGAAAGCAAGTAGAAAAGTTGACGAAAAATAAACTGTAGCAAATATTAGGCAAATATTAAAAAAGATGAAAACATCTATATTAAATGTAGGTGTTTGCACACTGAATTCAAGAATTACATTAACCCAGCTTGGGAAGAGAAATAATAACGTGAGCTGTATTTCCAATTAGAATGAACTCTCTTACTATGAATTTTGAGTAGTTAAGCTAAAACTTCTTGCAATTAAGTTATTAGCTGAGAAGAAAGATGAGATATGAATACACTCAAGAAAATCACAAGCCACTCATGAATTGGTTCCTTCTGGATAGAGACAAAAACTGGGGTAGGGGGAATTATGCATAGTTATTTAAGAGTGTGAATAGAGCATTTTGTTTTATGGCTTGTTATTGTATATCCTGAAAGATACACAGCTGAAAATTAAACTGAAACTGAGGTGATATGAGCTGAAGCAACTATGAGAAGTTTCAAAGCTAACTGCGAAAGACCACACCTTACCCTGTTCAAACAGCTTTTTACTAACTCTGTAGTTTAGTGAGATTTAGCGAAAAGAAACACCTGATGGAATTTGACTGCCATAGGGAATTAACAGCAAATCCTATTAAAGCATACATTACTACACTGGAAAGTCTCTAAAGGCTCCTTTGTCAAGGTTAGTTTATAGTCCATACAGTTTGTTAAAAGGCTTTTAGAGTCATCATGGTCGATTGGATCAGTGTGGCTATTGTAAATGTGCAGTAAGTCAACATTAAAGTTCTTATGAAACTTTAATGCCAAAAAATTAAAAGCACAAGTGCTGTAATCAGTTCATAAAAGAAAATATTTGAGTGTCTGACCCCATGCTGCCAAGCGGGGATCAATGAAGGCAGTATTGTTCTCTTTTCTTTCTCTCCAGTAGATCTGTGTAATTGTAACTATTTATCTGTTCGTGTAGTCCAGTGCTTTGTGTTAGCCATGTATATCTGCATTACAGACAAATGTAATATCCAATCTGACTGTTTTCTGCTGATAAGCAGTGTGTTCTGTGTCAAAACCCGTGGGGCAGGAGTCAGCTGCAGGGCTGTACCCAGACAGCTCACTGGTGACGGCACTGGTGTGCCCTCCAGGAAGTTTTCATTGAGTTGGTGCTCAGCCCTCTGCTTCCGGGCACATTTTTCAGGTATTTTTATATTTTTCAGTTTTATGATCAGAAGTGAATGAATTAAATTGTGACACATGTTTATTCTAAAGAAAGTTGGTTTTGGAGTTTTCTGTAAAAGTTGCATAGTCAGTATGGACCTGGAGTCAGACTGTTTCTCATTGACTTGACCTCTAGCAGACCAAGTTCTGTGAACTTCTGTTTTCTTTTGGTTTTTTTCATAAGCTTCTCACATTTACCTGTTCTGTTTCTACGACCCCCACAACACTCACCCCCTGTCCCCCTACCCCGTGGGGTTAAAATTTCTTTTTGCAGCCTAGTGCAAACTTCTTTTTTTCCCTATTTGTCTCGATCTCTGTCATTTCTTCATCAAATCGGAGAGCACTTTAAACTTGATTCTTTCAGCTCATCATTTGCTTGCACCAGCGTAATATCTCAGAGCTTGGCACCATGTTTACAAGCTCAAAATCTTTTAAAGTACACAATAACAGTAATAAATCAAAACTGAAGGAGGGGGAATATGTGGTTTAAAATATACCATCTTTGCACAATTCTGAAATGATATAAAAGGCTTAAAGGTGATACATATGTTTACTTAGTGTACAGATAGATTACAAAGCAAATGTCAAGACCCCTCAGGACTATAATAGAAAAGAAATTTTATACCTCCTTTTCAAACATATTAAAACAGATTTAAAATGTAAACAGTTCATAGACTGCATGCAGAATACAATCAATTAGCTAAAACACAAAGTTAATTTAGAAATATAATTAAGTATCTTCAAAATGGAATCAGACATATGGACATAGGTAAAAAAAACTGGCATAGAAAATCTGCTTCCTAGTAGTAATTCTTCCGTGGCTGGGAGGAATTATTAGGAAACTTTTAAATATGAAATAATTTGAAAAAAATGAGTACTATTATGATTTATATCATCTTGAAGTAAAAATGGCATGTAACCTTGTTAGCTTCAGAGAAGGAAATTACTGTATTCCTGAAAGTCATCTGCAATGTAGGTTTTCCATGGTGTAACTAAAAAATAATGACTATATCAGTCTTAACAGGAATGAAGTTTGCAGATTATAAATAATGTTACAGGGAATATTTTAAAAAACCCCAAACAAACAAAAAACTAAAGAACACCAACAACCCCCCCAAAAACTCCAAAACAAAACCCCAACCATCTCTTCAATAATATTTTTAGGGAAAAAAACCCAAACATAAAGGCAGAATATATCTGATATTGTACTTTTTCTTAAGAGTTGCTGCAAGAAGGATCCAATGCTAGTTATTAGTAGTACTCTGACTGTATAAGTGAATAAAAGTTGTTTTCATTGAAAGCAATGACCTAAATCCCCTTTACTTCAGTTGCAGGATGGGCATTGTACTTTAGGGAAATGTGTTGTGGTTTCTATTTTGCAACAAACTGTTCAAACAGTTGCAGTCTCTGGGATGGAACTGATTAGGGTTTGCCCATTATTTGTTGACTTTTTTTTGTTAAAATATAGAGATTGCTAAAATCCTCTAGAGTGATATTTTGCAAACTATGGACTAGTAAGCGTTATCAAGTTATTTCTGTCTCAATCTTAAAGTACCTTTCTTCATTATCTTTAATGAGGCATTTCTGGATCTCTTTTAATTTTTTTTTTTGTATTAGCTCACATTAAAAATGATTCTTTTCTATTGTCCATCTAACTTTCACTTCCAATGAATGAGGTAATGCCTTTCTCACTCCATCCTGAATTAAGTGCATCTCCTAATTTAAGAAAGGTTCCTCAGTTCCATCCAAATGCCTGAAGAGACCATGAAAATGTTACTTGCAGCAAAGCATTACGACAAAAATAAATCAATAAATACAATCTAAACCCAGAAAACCAAAGTAATTTTGGGCCATCTTATCTAGACCATGTTTTTGCCAAGAAAGGTTGGATGAGATGATCCTCGAGGTCCCTTCCAACCTGGTCTTCTATGATTCTATAAGCGTCCATCTTCCACATCTTCACTTCAAAACCCTTCAGTGCTTATTGTGCTTGTTTCAAGTAGTCGTTGTTCAAGCCCCTTCTCTCAAGCAATTGCCATACTTCACAGATAACCAGCTGTAGGAAATCTGTGTCACAACATTTTAAAGAGCTCTCAAGACCTAGCAATTTTGCTCATGTATCTGCTTATATTTATTTAGTTTAACTAAGATTTATTACTCAAGTGAAAAATAATTTTATGGAAAAACCTCTATACTTTTCCTTCCCAACTGTGGTTGTTCAGTGTTATAATTTTCAGCATTTAGTTTAAAACAGTTTTCAGGCAATAATTTTTTTTTTTTTTTTTTACAGTAGAAATGAGTTAAACCCCCAAATTTTCATGAGTTTCAGCCCTCAATATTAGTTGTGATGAAAACTGAATTTGATCCATGAGATTTGAATTTGATTTTACAGCATGAAGTGAAATATGTGATCTCTTGCACTTATTCTGGAATTACATATATTCCTTGATTTAAATATTCTCTAGGTTATTATTTTGGGAACCAGGAACCTGCAAATACCAACAGACTTAGTATGAAGGATTTTAATGTGTCCAGTTGGGAGGCTTTATTGGACACAATTGTTTCTTCAAAAACAGAGTTTTTCAGGGGAAAAAAAAATTTCTCACACCACATCTTCTGCAAGAATTTAAAAATCTTTTAGATTCTGTTTTAACATAGTGTGTGTGTTCTTACACCTTTACACTGTTACTCCTTGTGCTTTCTCAGTGAAACCCTCATGAGGGTAACTTCTTTTAGAACTGTATTTTTCACCAGAAACTTAGGATGATGGTTTTTATGGCTAAACTTTGCAACTCGTCTTAAGCAGGGTGATTCTACTTTGGAATAGGATGCTACTGTGTGTTTGCATCCATGTGTGCTTGGGTGCTCATGTGCCAGAGTGCTCTCGTATTCATTAGTTACGTGGTCAAAATTCCTCTTCCTTTAATATGATTTTCCTGGGCAGAAAAAGGAAAATGGGATTTTCCCATTCCCATAGAGGGGAAGAGAAGTCCTTACAAAAATGAAGAACTTTGGTTAATGCCTAGTATGTAATAAGAGCTTTAAAAAAATGTCAGTACCACTTCTGAAAATACCATAGTAAATGGTACAAGGTGGTCCAAATTAAGTAGGCGTGGTTTTTTGTATTTTAGGATTTGCTTCCTGCTATGAAAAAGAAATGAAGTTTAGTGTCAGTGGTAGATGGACCAATGATGCAATTTTATTAATATTTACATGAATATTGTTGTGTCATATTCTTTGAAATTATTAATGGCTATTGCTGGCTTTCACTGGTACATAAGGGAGAAGAAATGGTTTTCACTGGCAGTTGACTTTTGTGTGCTTCATAGCATCTTGTGCTAAACGTTGATTCAGCTAATGATAAAGTAATCGTAACTCAGTTTTCTATCATATTTTTATTTGCCTCTTACCTCTTTAATCTATCATTGCATGTTTATCTAAATAACCTGTCATTTGGAAACAGTTTTTTCTCAATGGTATAGAACTCCATTTAAATTTCTCATATAGTGCAAATTAAAAAAGAAGGTTAAAGGAAGGATCCACTGTATTAGTTTTCTGTCTAATTTGGAGTGGTGCCCTGTCCGTCTGCACGGTATGGGAAGTTTACCAGAAAGAAGTGGAAGTATTTGCCTTTAAATGAACATGTAGAAAGCTGAAATATTAGGAAAGTTTTTCTAGTGAGATGCTAATGC
This sequence comes from Chionis minor, assembly GCA_013398295.1. Lineage (NCBI taxonomy): Eukaryota > Metazoa > Chordata > Aves > Charadriiformes > Chionidae > Chionis > Chionis minor. Next base: position 1,502,020 of record VZSF01009054.1, on the reverse strand, counting down.
ATTCTGTTTTCTCAGTGGAAACTTTTCTTGGAAAACATGCACAAAAATCTTCAAGGGCAACCGATTGACAAGGGCATATTTTTATAGAGATTAAACAGCTCTTGCATTATAACATGAATATTCTAGATACAAACACGATGCTTTTATCAGGAAGATGATTCTTTCAGTGGTTTTGATCTTCAACAGACATTTACTTCAGCAATTACAAGAAAAAAAGTTAGGTTTTTTTAGTCAATTAAAATTTTCTTGCTCGTTTGTAATCTTTGTCCCTACCAGAACTGAGCATACAGTTTTCTAGGAGGGAGATGATACGGAACTGCAGACAGCTTTTGCAGTAAACGGTGATGGATAAGATACTGGATGAAGAGTTTACTTCATCAGAAGTCAGCTTCAAAATCCCATTGACTTAACAGTGCTAAAAATTCATTTGCCATATAGACAATAGACATTTTGTTACTCCACAGGTCGATGTACCAAATGAACTTTCTGTTAGATTTAGACTAACAAGGGGTGCTCTGTGCGTGTCTTTCAGTGTTGCCCAATGTGGGAAGTTTTCTAGGAGACAAAACACAGTATGTGCCTTTAACAGGAGTGACTGAATGCCAAACAGCAGAAAACTTTCTCAAACAAGGACCTGTTACATTCAGTGTTTATCTTCAACGTATTTATATCATAAAAATAGCAGAAGGCTGCAGGGGCAACGACCACATGTTCTTGATGAATGCAATACAAAGCTACAAAGAAACCATGTCCAAGTTAAAAATCTCACTGTTTAAAATACAAGAGAGTTAAATAATGCTGAACCAACACCTGTGCAAATGATTCTGATTTGTTATTTATCTCGCTCTTTTCTCTGTGTCCTTTTGTTCCCTCTAGTTGTTTCAGGGTTCTCCGTGGCTGAAGCCAGCATAAATGTGTGCTTGGTAAGAGAAGTAGGGAGGCCAGTCGGGTGGGGATGATGGTTTCGGTGCTGTGATCTGTTTCAGAGCGCTTGCTTCAGAATCTCTGTCTAGGATGAGAAAACCACATGCAGCGTGCAGACCTGTGACTGCATGTAGAGAGTACTTCTGGAGAAGAGGTGAAAGTCCTGATGAACAGGGTATCATGCATTTGTATTTGCTGCAATGAGCCCTTGCAGCAACAAATGCCAGCCCAGACTGTTTAGCAAGAGTATAGCCAGCAGACTGAGAGTAGTGTTTCTTCTCCTCTCTCTGGCACTTCAAGATGATGCATTGGGTGATCTCAAACCAGATGGGAGTGTCTAGTTTGGGGCCCCCGAATAGAAGAGAGGTGCTGGCATACTGCAGTGAGCCCAATGGTAGACCACCAAGACTGTGGGAGGCTGGAGCACATGCTGCGTGAGAGTCTGTGGGAACTGGGTCTGTTCAGCCTGGAAAAGAGAAGGTGAAGGGGAGATCTTACTGGTTATCTACAGCAACCTAATAGAAAGGTGTAGGGAAGACAGCCATACTCTCCTCAGAGGCGCACAGTGAAAGGATGAGAGGGAATGGACACAAGATAGAACACAGGAAATTCTAGTTAGATGAGAAAACCATGAGAGTGGTCCAACTGACTACCTTCAGTTTTTTGTAGCATCTCTATCCTTGGAGATACTCATAATTTGACTGGACAAGGCCCTGGACTACAATCTCAATGATACTGCTCTGAGCAGGGAGTTGAGCTAGAAGTCCTCCTGAAGTCATCTCCAACCAAGATTATTCTGTGATCCTATATTGGTACTCTGTTCTGATTAGGAACCCGACTCTTTCTTCAAAAAATACCTCAGTTGTATAAGCTTGGATAGCAAAATTAGTTTGCATTGCTAGACACTCAGGCTAAGATTTTTGCACCAAAATCTTCAGCCGTTTAATGCTGTTGATACACTATTAGAACAGATGCTGAGTTTACTTTCAGTTCTCTTGCAACGATAGTTTCTGGGGCTGTGACACTTGGGTTCAGTACTTAAGATACCAAAATTCCCAGGCATGAATTCAACAGTGTTGAGGGCAGATTCAAACTGGGTGTTAGTCACACAAGCCTGCAAATTTCAAAGGGTCCAGGAGAAAGAATGATTCATTTTTAAGCACTGACCTGTTAGCGTCTCTTCTGGGGGGCAGAATGCTGTCAGCAGTTAGACGAAAGAAGGTCTCTCCAAAATGAGTCAGAGTTTTAGTTAGTTTTAATGTATTTATTTTTTTTCTTTTTAAGTGTGTGCATCTTTCCAAAATGGAGCGTTTCCTGGCGCAGTAAGGCAGTCAGTAGCATGACCAGTGGCACTGCCATACAAAGGGCACCTCATTGCATTTGGTTACTATGATGTGATGATGTGACACACATACTGAAAAACTGTCAGTCACCTTCGAAGTAAAGACCAACTAATCATCCCTGTGCTCTTCATAAAGTTTAAGCTTAACAATAAGATGGCTGGTAATACTTCACTTTCAGTTGTCTATATTTTGAAAATAACTTCTTAAAGGTTTTGTAAGATAGCTGAAAGATGAATAAGAAATAACTGTTCAGTAATGTGACATCCTTGGATGTTTAGAGAAGCAAATGTTTGTATTTGCAAGAAATAATAATCTAACTATGATTCTCAACAGGGTGTCATAAGATTTTCAGCCAGAACATTTTGGGAGTACATTGTTTCAGGCTATTTATTCAAGAAGTGAGAACAGATGAAATTCTCCAATGGGACTGAAAAAGTTGCATAATGATACCATAAGACATTAACTTAGCGGTTGGAAATAACACTTATGAACCACTGGAAGTTAAGTTCTCATGGGTTTAATATTTTCTATAGCCTCATAAATCTGATAGATACATAATCTCTTTATTAAGTCAGAAATTCTATTTGTTTTTGGAAGCTATCAACAATTCTGCCCAGAAATAAATGAGTTCCTCATGGTAAACAAATTTGCACATAGGAGATACTATACTTAGAGAATCCTCTATGGGTAAACGATCAAATATTAAGTCTCTCCTTGAAATTCAGCATAAAAGGAAACAAATGCTACTTCAGAAGGTGTACAAATTCCTATGTTAATATTAATCATATGTGTTAATTGTCTTGGTCCTGTGGATTTCAGATCTTCATACAGGTGCCTTCTGTGTTGCAAAACTCTAGTCCCTTATAGTGGAGTTTGGCTCTGGTCCTGCAAAGAGTCTGGCACACTCTGTCCTTTGTGCCTGTGGTGAATGCTAAATGGAAACTTGTGGGAGTCTGCGTGGGGGCATGGGAATCTGTGAGCTGAGCAAAACCACTGTCCTGGTTGATTTGGACAAGGATATTTATTGCATTTTCAAACTCCAGTTTATAGAAATATCTTAATTTATCTTCTTTAGGTTTGCTTTGGTGGAACTACTTCAAAAGAAGTAAAGAGCAGGCATAGTATTATAATAATCTCCATTTTGGCTTACATAAAAATTTCAGTTTCTCTGTGTTTAGTTTAAGATGTAGACAGGTTTTCCCCAAGGAGGTGCTGGAGAAACACAGCTTACAGAACTATGTATTGGAAAGTTCATCTGGTGAAGGAAAGACTTCTGTAGAGATGTGAGCTGGTGAGAAATAAGAAATTGAGTAGGGACCAAGAGGTAATAAAGGAGAGACACTTGGGAGGAAAGACAGAGAATGGGAGAACAAAGGCAGCGGAGCACTTAAGAGGGGAAGGGGTTCAGGAAAGATCATAACAGAACAGTACAGGTGTAATGCTTTTGGATTTGGCAAAAAAAACCCTTATAAGAACTTTCCCACAATATGAAAGATGTATTTATTTATTTATGTATTTATTTTTCTAATTTTCCTACCAGTTTTGTTACCAAGTCTCACCTTAAAAGTAACTGCCTTTCCACTGCCTTTTGCGTTGCATGTGAAGCGCTTTTGACATGCATGAAGCCAGGAATTGTTTAAAAGAGCCTGGACTTTGTCAGTATACTCACAGTGCATTGTGGGTTCCTTAAAACATGGTGAATTTGAGATATTGTTTAACGTGGAGAAGGTTCCATAGTTCAGAAGAAGCAGATACAAAATAGAAGCTTTTATTGCCTTCAGTAACTTCAAAAACATTCTGTAGGCCAAGTCATGCCTGTGATGCCTGCAGGGTCTGTGGGGGTAATGAATAGCTATAGGTTTCCTGATAATCTCCCGTGCCCGAGGTGAATACACGTGGTCTGGGGTTTATGAGCTCTTTCAAGGCTTCTCTTCAGAGAAGCCAAGAGGGTGCTTGGAAACATTTTCTGTATATAGCAAATAAGATGCTTGTCACGTTGTTAAATGTTTAGCAGACATTTAGAGAGGAGAAATGATCAGAAATAATATACTTCTATGATATTGTGTATGACAGTTTCCTTTGTCCAAATGATTACATTCAAAGCTGTCCTTATATTTTACGTTTGATCAAGTGAACGTTTCCTATCAAATGCAAATATTTTTTCTCCTGTCTTGTGCGAGGAAAAACTGAAACATCACAGATCTGGGTTGTTCCTAACTAAATATTGTGTTTTTATAGTGGATGCCAAACAAACAAACAAAAAAGAGCAATTGTGAAGGCAGCTTTAGTTAATTGCAAGTTTCAGAAATGAAACCTGCAGGCACAGAGTGAGCAAGTTAGACCAGCCCTGATACAATTGGATTCCACCTAGTGAAACGTTCCTGGTTTGCAGGCTGGAAACTGGTGGTTAATCTGTAATCTAGAAAACGTTACGTCAGCCTTTGGTCTTCATTTTAAGAATTTCGGTGGTCTGAATGGAATAACTTTTGCAATCTGACCCTACTGTGTCATGCTGAAGTCTCACCACATCCCACTTGGTCCCTGAACACTGAGAAGAGCACCTGAACGCTCTCCCGGACACTATATGATACCTGACCCATACTTTTGTCTACATTTCATCTTTTTTTTCCTCCCCATACTATGTGCCTCATTACCTGGGCTGACATAGTTTAGAAATCTTTTAGTTGATGAATTTCACTCATACCAGAATACAAATGGAAATGCTAACAAGGAAAAAACTAATTTGAAAAATGCATTTTTAGGGCCTTCATCTGGTAAATTGAAACTGAGCATAGTGTTTAGTCATGGCTCATAAAGACAAAGTCTGACTAGAGAGTTGTTTATCTTCAGCAAATACAGCAGGCATACACAAAATCTAAAACAGCTACCCAAGCTTGAAGCGAAAAGAAGCTCCTCTACAGCTTCAAAACACTGGGCAGGCTTTCAAATTCCTAAAAATCTTGAGCACAGCAGTAAATGGGCTTTTAGAGGAACACAGAATTTTATTTTTAAGCTTCAAATAGCATTCAAGGTGTTGTCCTGATCTTCTGAATTTAAGTAACAAAGCTCCCATCCAACTCAAGAAAATTCAGTATTTGACCATAACTGGTATTTAACCAAATTCCATGATAAAGAAAAATTATGCAGTTGCTGTAAATTTCACTTTAAAGTGGCTTAATAACTTTTTTTGGTATTATATGGAGATACCCATTCTACGTAGTAACATATATCTTATTGGAGTGCAGGTTATCAAGGAAATTAAACTTTGTTAGTTAAGGTTATTTTCTGTCAGGAAACACAACTGAAAGTTTTTAGGGAGGGATAAACTTCAGGAGTGGCTGGCTTGTGCAGCAGCCATTAAAATAAATGGCTACATGGAAGAATAATTACCTACACATGGGCAAACAAAAAACCCATCTGTGTCACTTAATTAGATTAGATCTTACCCAAGGTTACCCAAATGAAAACAATTATCTCTATTGTACATTCATAATATTTTAAGTATAGTGTTTTTATTACTTCTTTTTCAAAAAACCCCCAAACCAACCAGAGCATGTTTTATAAAAGCTAATAGTTCAGTGTTCCACTTTTCTTCAAGGAGTGAGACTGTTTTTCAGTTATTGTAATCTTTAAATTGCATGAACTACTCACCTGTACAACAACTAACAACAATATTCCTGCTTTTTAAAATAAGACAATATTTAAAATATTGTATCTAACAGTTTTTACAATTCAATTCAATTTACACCTTTCATAATTCTTTATCTGAAACCTGTTCCTTTCTGTCAGGCAAATGTAAAACTAAATGGCTGCATTAGCCTCAGTTGTGAATTTCACCCCATATTTTATGATGTATATGTCCCATCATGGAAACAAATGGAGGGAAAAGAATTAAACATTGGTGTCTAGTCTGATTGCATAATATTTTTAACAGTGTTTTTGAAGTGCAGCATCACATGTTGCCATATAGCAGCAGTCAAGTATCCTATCAATCACAACATTAAAGTTGTACTATTTTTTTTCTTGCTAGACTAGAGAATTCTGCTTACATGATGCTCTTCAATATGTTTCAGGTAGGACAGGTGGGTTCTTAAGTGCTATTTTAGTGATATGTCAAATCTTAACTTGACTGAGATCTGTTGGATTGAGTTTTGTGTTTGTTCAATCCAGACACTGAGGAGGAAAAGCATTAATACTAGCTGATCAAGAATATAAAGTTTCCAAACAAGCTTTATTTTAAGCCAATTCCTATTTTTATTATTGGGTTCAAATTTCATTACTTTTGGTTCTTATCCTTACAAACGAGTGAGTTCTGACTTCTTGCTGGCACCATCCCTTCTTTCCTGAGACATAATTTGTGGTTACGTTGTGAAAGGCTTCCCATATGAATGTTAGAGTGACACAACAAAGCTATTTTCCTCTTTTGGAATTTGAGGAACACTGTTCCATCGAAGGGGCTCGGCACCTTGAAGTACCTAATACTTAATTAACATGGTAATGTTTCACTGAAACCTTAGTTACATATTAATGAACTAAGAGAGCTATATCTAAGCTATTAGCTTTATGAAACAGAAGGTACATTTCCTAGAAAATCACCACATTTAAAAACATTTATTATAAGAAATCCACATTAGGTTAGTTATTATTCATGAACATAACAGTCTCTAAAATGCAATTAAAAGTCAGTCACATAAATTATGAATTTTCTGCAAGAAATCCTACTTTGTCAGGGCATTTATGTAGATAATGGTGATTTGATATTTGTTTTTGTAACCCTGCATTCCCGTGCATAGCTACTAACTCCTAGGGTAACATTTATACCTGATCCCACGCAGATGTCTCAGAAGCCCTAGGGCATCTCTTAACAGCGATAGGGAGCAGAGTCTTCCCCATTGTGATAAAAACAAGGCGGAGATGGGGTAACGGAATACAAATACCGTATTTCCTTTGGAACGTTTTGGTAGATGCACTCTCAAGAAAGACTGGAGCAGCCTCATTTCACGGTAATTGCCAGCTTGAGGTGCCACTGCAGTGAGGCTGAGAAGCTTGATCCTTTCAGTGCAACTATGCAGCGTTGGGATGGGAAGAAAAACACCTGACCTTACTTTCAAATATATATGGTCTCTTCTGGAAAAAATATTCATTGCACTAAGATGGAACTTAATAGCTTGTAAAGGGACTTCCGTATTTTACCACTTACATTTTTAGATGGCCATGAATAATTGTAGCAAATGTTTGGAAATCCATAGATTTATGAGTCTTGTCCTCCCCCGAATAGCCCTACCTTGATATTTCCAAGCATTCCCCATTTTTCTAAATTGCACGTCTGACTTTTGCAGAGCCTGATGTCTGCGTAGTTCAGACCTCTCTGTTTATCTCACTGAAGAGATGTTGGACAAGGCAGAATATATTATAGCTTTGGGAAAGGTTGGTAATATAAATTGATAATATACCCCATTTAGTCCATTGTTCATAGTCATTGAAAATAGAAGGCTTTCCAAATTGTAGGTTATATCTAACTTGTAATGAGCGTTGGGAGGATGATCGGATACAATTCTTTTAATAGTCTCTCCATTTCATTTCCAGATCTGGAAAAACTTGTGCTGGAGTCTGTAATGGGAACTTGGGGTTGGGGGTGGGGGCAGAGAATGAAGACTGAAAAGCAGTAATGAACTTTTTTGTGACTTTAATGAAAGCCAGCGTGTTACCCAAGATGGGCACTGACAAAGCTAACAGTAATATCTTTTTTTTGGTTTTTTGTTTTTTCCTTCTGTTTTGAAAGCTGTAGATGGTTTTCTTTAATGTTGCGAGTCTCTTTCAAGTCATCATACTTTCAGAAGCCCGTGTAATATTAAATGTAACCTCATACCATGAAAATAGTTTGTCCCTAAAGTGAAACTGGGCTGTGTGGTGCAAACTGATAAAGTCAATTTATTATTAAGGTATTTAGGCACTGTTAGCTGCAGACTAATGTCAGGTAGGTAACAAAATGCCTAAATTAGTTGAATGTGTAAATTCCATTGGTGTTTAAACTTAGTGTTTGTAAACTTCTTACATGCTACAGACATTGGTATCTTCTGAAGTACCAGTACTTGCTGTGCTAGAAGTATAGAATCATAAGTACCAGCAGTGTTGTGAAAATATTTTTAATCATTAGTTGCCACCGACCTTTTTGAAGCCTAGTGAAATTCACAGCTGTGGATTCTTGGGCTTTCCTTTGACTTCGGTGTTACTGGCAGCTATGGCAGTGTGGACCCTGTGCATACTGTCACATTAAGTAGGCATCACCCTGGTAAATCATGTAATTAGTAGCTAGATAATAAGTGTATGCTAAACATCAGCATCAGATTTTCAGTTTGAATAAATCATCCAGGTACTCATGCTCACAGACTTAAAGCTTCAAAGGGCAACTACTAAATGGAAAAGCTTTGGGGTAAATAGACATGGAGACCAATTGTAATGTAAAGGCTGTTAAGGGAATTTATCTGTTTTCTTTTATATAGCTGTAGAAAATTCTGCAGGAGTTAGTCCATATTTTACTTTTACACTTGTAAGGGCTCACATAGATCTATCATCCACCTTAATAGTTTGAATATGCCATAGTTAAAAACTAAGGCACTTAAACCATGTCCTGTTCCATATATCTAAAGGACCATCTATGATCTCACCATTGTGGTTACACAGCAACTGATTTCTTGCATTTTCAAAAGACTGCATGGAAGAATTTAGGTCTAGCTGTTTTATTTGGGGCAGATGTGTCTTTTTTTTTTTTTTAAAGCTGGAAAGGAAATAACAGGAAGGGATTTAGCTAATTTTTTTGGAATTTGTGTGGATTAAGGAATCGAGTCTGTTAGTATTGTGTGTATACTTGATTATTATAGATGTATTTATAAATAAAGGGAACAAATGGAAAGGGGGGGAACCTGGCTATCAGAACATTTAGATTTGATAATTTTTTTTAAAAAAATCATATTTAGTATATTGTAAGAGAAGCAAAGAATTTTTTTTTATTGAAATTCCATGAGATGGAAGTAATGCTTTCTATTGCTAATAAAGTATTTTCCATGAGGAATATTGTATTTTACTGCTCTTATGTCAATTTCTATTTTTAAAAGGGACGAATTAAAATATGAATCGAGATGAGATAATGGTGGATTCCATTCGTGGAGTGGTAAGCAGCTTATAGGAGGGTAGCTGAGACTGCATCTTCCTTTGGCTGAAATAGAAATCTATCTGATTCATTTCTGTGTGCTGCAGAACCATGCCATTGTAATAACTTTCCCAGTAGTCTGCTGCTGAAACTTTCCACTTTATGCATAGGTGTATTTTGAAGGCAGGAAAGGAAAAGGAAGGGAATGGCTTTACTTGGGTTCACTGGGAGTGACCTTTCTTCTGTTGTGAACGCTGCAAGTGCTCCATTACCCCAAGTATGTAACTACAGAAAGTGGATATGAGTTCCTTGCCCGTTTCAGAGTCGTCTCTACTATTACTAGTTTTCATGAAGCTATTTACATAGCTCTATAGAGGACACGAGTACGGTTGTAAGGGTGACACTTGGAGAAGTAACATCCTGCATGGATGGCTCATAGAATGAGAAATGGCAGCTGACCACACGGAGGAAAGGAAAAGGCCTAAACAGAGCAAGAAGAAAAATGGATAGAAGTGGGTATGTCTCCACATCACTTTAATTGGAGGAAAGAAGCAAACTGTTGTGTGTTCTCCCCTCAGTCATTTAATGTTCTGACTGTATATGTATATATGTAAATTTACACCTCACCCCTGCTCTTATTTTTAAGACTCTTTACATTACCTTTAATGTATGTGTATGCTCAACAGGTTAAGATTACCAGTTTGATTGCTATGTCTATGTCACAATGTAAATACAGTCAGAAGACATCTATGGCGCTGTGTTGGCAGTTGAAGGATTTTCATGTCTGCCCTGTACTCCCTGTTTTGCTGGTAGCATTTGTCGTCTTATTTTCCTTCTCCCTCCCTAGTGGATTTCATGGTTGGAAGTAACACCTGTGGCCACTCTGGGCTCTGACAGCTGCAAGACTCAGATGCCAAGCTCTTGAATGTGTTTTTTCCATTGCTGTCATCTGGGTTAGAAGATAGCTTCCAGGCAGACATCTCAGCTATGTCGGTGTTCATTACTTGTAGTTGGGCATCAAGGTGTCATTGGGCTGGTTAGCTTTTCACTATTTCATTTCTAATATTCACATTAGTGACAGGGAATTTGCTTTCTAGTATGTGCCTTTCTAGGGAGTAAGTTTGTGTCTACTGTGAATCACAGCCTTGTGTCTTCCTTTTGTTGCTCCAAGAATTGCTGTAGGTTTAGATTGCTAACATGTTTAGTTTGCAGTGAGTTTGCTGCTCTTTGATATAGCAGCCTCTACATGAAACTGGGTGAGATGCCTTTGGGTGAAGGAGTAGGGTGCTGTAGGGTGAACTAGACTAAAGAACTCCATTCGTTTACTTGGTTTCACCCTGCCTTACCTTGGAGATACACCATGTCTTGATTACAGATTAGTTTCCTAAGAGAAAAGTATTTCCTTACTCAAGAACTTGTTTCAAACTTTGGTTGAGTAATGGATACCAAAGTAAAGTATGAGTTTGCTCAGGGCCCTGGCAGAGAACATGGCTCCACTGCATTTGTCCAAAGCCGATGATTTTTCTTTGTTCCTTTGTAGTTTTGCTGTTTCTTTTAAAATTCTGGAGAAGTATTTTGAAAACATGGCTAACATAGGCTGATTCCTGAATGATGCTCAATAAGGTGATGTGCCAACAAATTCTTGACTTCATGACCTTATCGCTGTCTAATGTGTTGCTACATGGCACTATTTTGTATAGCCCTTGTGAGTGTTCTGGACAGGAAAAAACTCTTGAAAGCAGCAAGGACTGCTATGTCCTAGAAATGGTGTTTGATGAGTGTCCCTGGAATAGGTAGTCAGACTTAAAAACTCTGTTTCTCCAAGACTGGTTGTAAAATTGGAAAGCAGGATTTGAATTAGAAAATAGAATTAAAACTTGATCAATTAAAGTTAGAAATAGCACTAATTTCTTCCCTACCACAAGTCCAGCAAGCAATATCCTGTAATTCCATTTCTATTCAGCAGAGTGTAAGTTGAAGAAGTGACAAATGCAACTTTTCTGCATGAGAGACAAAGCCATTTGTAGTAAATTATATTTCCACCTGTAGGCTTATGCTCTGCATTCTGCTCAGCTCTTTAATGCTAAAGTTTGCATACAGAGTTCCCAGTTTCAATATTCGCATAATTTCCTTCTGAGAACAATTAATTTATACATATTCTCTTGTACAGAGCTCTAGGCTTTGGAAAATGTTTTGTGGAAAATGGACACGCAAATTAATTTGACTCACGCAATTTACTGAGGCAACATCATGGAAAATATAGTCTCTTTTCTGTTGTAAGCGAAATGTATTGGGGGGAGAGATGACCTTTGGAGATAAGGCTGAAATGGAGCAAAAATGCATTCACTTCCTATTTCACATTGAGGGCTGATTTTTATCAGAACACTTGGATGCATTTAGAAATGGAGTTTAAGGACAGGGATGGACCTTCAAATGTACCTGTGTGACTCTAAGCATTGCCTGGCCAATTATTTTTCTTCTGCTTGTTGTATACTAGTCTTCGAGATGAAAGCTCAGAGTGATCAAGGTACTTAAATACCTTTGTCTGTGTAGCCTGGAATAGGTGTTTCTGCATGTGTAACTGTGAAAACTTTTTTAACAAGTGAATGCTTTAATATAAATGAATCTTTTTCTTAAATGATTCATTTTTGTGCATATATAAAACCATATTGCCATGGACTTTTATTTCCGCAGTACACAAACTCAGAAGGTTTTGTTATCTGTGGCTTATGTATGGTCAAGTTGCTGCTGAACCACAAAACTGGCTTAAAGACCTGCACAGAGTCATTTGTATACAAGGCAAAAATCTTGTCGTCTGTTTTGCTGTAAACACAGCAAAGATCTGTTGAACTCAAACAATCACCTCCCCTCTCTGGAAATGGCAGTGCCGTATGAGCTTATGGGCTTACTGGCAGGCGCATCTACCCCTGCAGCTGGGCCATTAGCTAAAACTAATAGAGGATGGAGCACTTGGCAGAGAGCGTGCTGTAGGGTTGGTTACCAAGGATCAATATGTTGGCTTTGTACACGTCACGCTCTCCTCCGTGTGTGTGTTTGTTGCACGTGTGACTTTGTCTTCCTCCAACCCCTGCAAAGTACATTTTCTCTACCCCGCTGCATGGCCGCTATGTTGGTTTGGTAGGTCAAGGTGGTCTGAATTGTTGAGGCAGCTGAAGAAAAAAAAAACCCAAACAAGAAAAGACTGTATTTCCCCAGAATTAACATGGGATGCAATTCCTGCTGCTTGTAATGGATTTAATTAATAGGACTTCATTTACCTGGCAGCACTGCCCCATTTACCATGTACTGGGTAGTATCAAAACCAGAGGTGCTTTGTTAGGTCTTACTATTTTGTGGGGAAGAAAAAAAAAATTAGAAGGCAAAGCTAGATCTGTGTATAATCAATACACAATAATATGTAATGCTTAGGGTTCCTGTGTCAGCTGTTGCCACCAAGCAGCTCTTCCTCTGAACCCTCACTACTGTAAAGTTGCACTTAGTATAGCCATTTGATTATGTGTGACACTACATAATTGTTGTGCTCAGGTGGGTGTCAGCCTATACAAAATGTTGATAACTTCCATTTTTAAGGCTGGTGGTACAAAGGACTTTAACACGCCTTGTGTAATTTCAGCAGAGGTAACGATGGAAGATGAAGAACCACTGATTCATCTTGTTGCTCAAGATGTGACTGCTAATTCAAGTTGAGTGCTTTATATTGGAAATAGAAGTGTGGCAGCTCTTATACAGCTAGCTTTTCTGATTATTTGGCTGTGAGAATTCTCCAACTGGCCGTGGGGGGAGGGGGGAAGAGGAGGGGGAGAAGTAGGATGTTAAAAGGATAAATGGCCCTTATGTGCTTGTTACTCCTTGTAATTTTTGTGCCTTAGTTTCATGTGGGATTTTAGAAAGCAATCTGCTTTGAAAGGGGCTGATTTTTTCTGCTGTGTACCATATGAAAGTCTTACTGTTCTAGCAGCTTTCCAGGTTTTGATTTGTTTTGGATTCTCATGACTGCTTAGTTTTTTGAGAGTGAGGGAGGATGCATCCATGGCACGTAATATGCTGGCTTCTGTAATATTGGCATTACTGAAGATAGCTTAAATCTCATCTGTGAGCCCACATTAGTACTGAAAGACTGAAGCTTTTAAAGGTCTGTTACTGCAGGCTTTCCTGGCCCCTGCTCTGTAGCCTGGGCACACTCAGATCATAATCCCCTGTCAGTCACCGAGGGAAGTGAATGCCTTTGATGGTCCTGAGCCAGTGCCAAAAGAATCAGATGGCCACTGGAAGAGTTCTTAGAGATTTGTTAGAGACTGGCATGTTAATAATGTTAAAATACTTAACCATAAAACAGTAACCAGAAGCCTTTAGGCTGCACCAAAGTTTTCCAAAAGTGTTGAAGTGTTAGACTGCTTTGGTCTACCTGCTATGTTCACATATACAGAGTTATTAAAGAAGAGAGAATTCTTCTAGAAGTGTCCAAGGGGTGGCCGTGCAGGTTTTTGAATAAGCACTACATCCTTACATGCAACGCTCTTTAGGCTTCATCCTGCATTTTTCTTACCTTTTCTTTAAAAAGATGTGCTCGGTACAACACAGACCTCCACACAGCTGACTGCAGAGGTATCTTATACCTCACTACTGTTATTTTCGTACCTAACATAATAAAAGGTTTTCAATCAATTTTGGTTTTGAAAGGGAGCACAGGAAAAAGTTTCTTTAAATTCATTTTCTATGGGTATGAAATTTTTGTGACTTTTCTTTTTCCTCTTCTCCTTGCCCCCAAATCCATGTCATATTTCGCATACGAGGAGAGCGTGGGGTGGTGTGTCACACCCAGTTACATGTCACACTGGCAGTCATTACTGACACAGCTTAATGCAGGCTGACTGGTGTCATCAGACATGATGTCTCGCAGCACTGTGTCACCCTGAGAAATCTGAAGAGACACAGGTTTCAGGAAAACACAGTTAAGGGTTGTTATAGAAAACAAATAATAACCCAGGGCATTTTGTCTGGAGATGTGCACTCAAAACAAGTGGGTTCTTCTGGACAGAACAAGACCAGTGTGCTAAATTCATTTCCTTAGGGCAGGTAATGTTTTTTTCAGATCGCTTGAATGAACCTCATTTGTTGTTGTTAACAGAACTTTCTGCAATAGTCATTTCCCTTTCTGTTCCTCATCCAAAGCACAATGATGTACGTTTCAAAGAGTTATTTTGAGTGCCTCCCATTTTGGGTGACCCAGCTTGTAACCTCCTGAATATGTCTGGTTTCAAGGAGCTATCTGTGATATCTCATATTTGACCTTTAAAGGTTGAGATTGTCAAAGCAACTAGCCACAAGGAAGGATATTTTAAATGCATGGAAATCTGGAAGGTACTGTGTACCATCAATGTCATGGTTTCTTTCCGTGTCGGGTGTGTTCATTGATGGCATTTATGAATGTATTTTACCACTCTCACAGCTTAGCTGCTGCAGGTGAAAAGGCTCAGTTGCAAACAAAGCTTGGATTCTTACTTCTTGACGTGTAGTCAGAGCAGGGATAATTTTTCTTATCATCAGAGGCAGAGTCCAGATTTGAAGTGCTCAACTGAACCTGATCTTTTCCCAATTTTATTTGAATTTAGTGATCCAAGCTTCAGCTGTAGCTTTCCTGACCTCTAGAACCACCGTATGAACTCTGAGGTCCACTGAAGTCAGTACCAGCCTTCCCACTTACTTCAGCAGGACAGGGTCAGACACGTGGAGCACGCTTTGGGTACGGACTGAACTTGAAGTCGTTTGAAGAAAGTTGTCCAGCTTGTTAAAGTGAGAATTGGATAAGACATAACACTTGAAGTGTCTCTGAAGGATGTTGAGCCTGTGAAAAACTGTCTCATTTTTATCACCTACACAAGTGAGAACTGAAAATTCCATTGAAATGGAAAAAATACTGATCAGGAACAATGAGAGAAACAGTTGGCTAGACTAAAAAAAATAAATTGCTGTGCAGTCTGCTTTTGTTTTATATTTGACTTTATCTCTTACTGATTTTATTTTTTTTAAGCATGCTTAGATGTGTGTTAGTAAAAGAGTTTAAGTCATGTTAGTCTGCACAATGCCAAGTACAATGTGGCCCTAAGTCTTGATTTGGGATTCATCCATGTGATGAAAATAATAAATATTAATTTGGTTCTGGACTCATAAATTCTATCAGAGACATCATCAAGTTTATAGGCAAAGCTGTAATTATAACTGAACTTTAAATTAATGGGTTGGACATAAATGTGTCTATCAAAACTGTTGTAAAACAGTTAAAACTTAATCTGTGTTTCTGTCCACCTCCAGAAGTATCTTTACATGTCTGCTCTTAAACTTGCATTTCTGACTTCATTTTTTTTCCCTAAAAGTGAAAATGAATTCAAATAATCTGTGCTTAAAAAAAATATATATAGGAAAACAAATATATATCTTTTTGCATGTCTGTCACCAACATTTTAATGATCACTTTATAACTTTGCGATCTCTGAAGTTAGATCATTTCAGCTTCTTTAGCTTAATTTGCTTTTAGCATTATTTTGCTATTTTTCTATTTTGGGAAGTATTGGATGAGAAAGCAATAGAACAGTTCTTAACAACATCTGTGGAAAATCTAAGAATATTGTGAGCATGGAGTTGCTCAGTGCAGGGACCCGCTGATACCTCAGCAAAAATATTAAGTCATTATAAAGGTGTCATTGCCTGGTGTATACAATATATGTTTCTGTTTCATCCTGCTGGAGGGGACTATGCCATTTGTAATAGTTGTAATTTGAAATTGAGTGTTTCAAAGCTGATGGCTACTTGGTCTCAAGGGTACTGGCTTGCTGCATGTGTGCTTAAAGGAGGGCAGCTTACAGCCCGGGGAGGGGGATTTTCTACAATAGGATTCTCAGTCTTCATTTCAGCCATGCTTGGACTCTCTCACCTCGCACCTGGACAGTAATGGCGTGTTCAGAGGTTGTAACTCTGAGAAGTTACCTGAACTCTTCAAGGAAATGTTCCAGCTTGGGGTTGGTATCTCCTAACAATAACGATAGTGAGAAACTGGGCAACTGCAAAGCTTATGTGAAGAAGAGTTTGCAAATAGAGGAGATCAGAGCTGTTATTCCTATCGGGCAAGACTAACCTGAGAGGTATTTGTTTGTCACAGTGACTGGCAACTGGCCAGACCTGGCTTCCTAATTTCTTCTAAATCAGGGTAGCACAGGAGCTGCCAGTCTGGCTACCCATCACTCACTGAAAATAGCCCTGGAAGCCAAAGTGGTATTTTGCTTTGTGCCAGCCAAATAACACAGAGAGGCTGCAGTAAGGGCCACAGTCACAAAAACATTTGAATAATTGCTGACAGAAGGTAAAGCACTGCTGCTTAAAACAAACTACAATTTGAGCACGCCATGCTGCAGTAGGGTAGCTGCCTACTCGCTACCACCCTGCATATTCTTGATTCTCATCTATCCAACCCAGGGCAACTGCTTTAATCTCCTTGGTTCTTAGATTAAACCCTGGCATCCAGAGCCACTACGGGGGCTGTTTGTGGTCTTGCCCGTGACAGTCCAGTACACCTGTGGAAGAGCAAATGGGCTATGTTGTTTGACCAGCATCACAATTATATTCTAATTATCAAATAAGTTTTTAGTGTTGAGTCGTGTGGCAGGTGAAAAAGGCACTCTTTTTCTGATTGATTACACAGGGGTAGCAGTTGAAATGCTTAACATGCTATGTAATTTTAGGTGAAAATTAATTAGTGTGAATAGGCAAGGCACCCCATGGTGTCACTGTTTAGTCACTTTTCTATGGAGAATCACACTTTAATAGGAAAAACAATCTTTTTTTGGTGTTCTCAAGACACAATAAAAACAAATTAATTAAAATTAGTAACTGATGTGTCACCTTATCATAAGTTTTTTTTCAGCAAGGAGGTGATTGTTCTATGCCATACGTTCCACTGCCACCAGTGAAAGAAAAGGAGTGGAGGGGAAGACTAGCAAATCCTAAGCAGAAAAACTCAAACAAATGCTCTTGTTACTTTCCAGTGCAGGCACGGCCAACTCCTGCTTGGAGAAACTGCTTCTGAGCCTGTTCTTCCATGCTTTTTGATGATAGTATATATAAATTTGTAAATATTGAAGGAATCTGTCTCTGCAGCATAATTAGAATCACCTGGATGGAAGTGAAAGCTGTCAGGGCCATTTTAAATGCTCGTACTCTGGTGCTGTGAGACAACATGATGGTCATATACAACATTTTGAGTCTTAATTACTGTGATAAGTGACCTAAACGAAAGAAGAGACTGCTGAAAAAAATTAGGAGCAAGTCTTTAATAAATACAGTGACCGGAACAGATAGAGCAATGAAGCCTGTTCATATGTTAAATTAAGATGTGGTTGACTGGAAAGTTTAAAGGAATGATCTTGGTTTGGCTAACCTTAAATGTGATCAAATTTAAAATGTTTTGGTGGTTTCATGTAGATAAGTGTTTGCTAGGAGTGTTGGTTGGAAGAATACGTATTTAAAAACAGGATGCACAGGCTTGGTTCTTATATCTGAAATTTAAGATCTTTATTCTCCAGCTTTACTGTTGAGCTTTGTGCAGGAGTTCATGTTCGAGAAGACAGACCCATAGAAATCCACACCATCAAAATAGCTGGCTATTGTGTTTACCAGTGTGTTATCAACAGCATGTGGGAGCACACATGCTGTAATATCGTGCTTTGGGATATTTGGCATGTGCTGTAAACGAGCATTTGGAAGAGATAGGATCTGTGATTTGGGGAAAGACCAAGAGAAAGACTATCAGTGATTTTATTCACAATTGCTTCAGCTAGACTCCTTCTTCCCCTTAATTTCTGTGAGTTGGAAAACTAGTGTCAGTAGCCAGAACCAAGCCTCCCGCCCACGCATTTGGCCAAAATTTTAATGCTGCCAAGAATAGTCACTGCCTTTTTTCTTTTTTCCTTTTCTACAGAAAGTGTCAAAGTGGAGCGCTTATGTGTATACTTGGCTAGATCAGTTGTTGGAGTTGTATCTTAAGTACGTTTGAAGTGTTTCTGAGGGTTTGGGGGTTTTTTTGTTTATCTGAAATTCTAAAAATAGAAAAAGATCTTGTTGTAATCAGTTACTCTGGGGTTTTTTTGGTGGTGGTGGGGAGGTTTGTTTGCCTGTTTCTTTTAATAAAGAAATAGATTTACCTAAGCGTGGGCTTCTCTGACCATTATTTTACATTTAGAGGCCTGGCCCTTCCTCTCCCCTCCAGTCAGTTCTGATCCGTTTGTCATTTTGGAGGTTTTATGAAGTGTGGCAGAGAATCTATTGTATCACATCTGTTAAGGAGCAGAAGCAAATAAAACCACCACACAGGAACATGCTGCTAATGGGGAGGTAATATAGTATAATACAATACAATACAATACAATACAATACAATACCATAACATAACATAACATAACATAACATATAACATAACATAACATAACATGAGACCTTGCTTTTCTTTCTCCATTCTTGGATAAATCCACATGTGTTTCCTCTGCTCATATTGCTTTAAGAGGTTGTAGCATTTTTTCTTCCATTATATCTGCTGCAACTACAATTATGTGTTGTTCCATCTGCAAGGATATTTTCAGGTATATTTAGCTTTAAGCATATGTGTAGCCTTTGCTGAATAACCAGGTTGCTTGCACATAAAGATGAACGAACATCCTTAAAATTGTGAAGCTTTTTGTTCACAATGCCAAAAAAAGGCATTTCAGGCTGGTTACTATGTAAATTAATGCTTGGGACTGTGTACAAATACCTGTTCAATGATCTAATTCATAAATAAGTATTTAGATTATACACAGAACACTAGAGGAATCTTTTTTTTTTTCCTTTTTTGAAAATCACAACATTTTATTTTAATTAAACTGAATTTGATCAGTTTTTCTTGAAAAAAAATTGTCTCATCTCGTTCCAAAAAGGCACACCTTGCTACTTGAACTAAGTATGTACTCAAGGTCTGCGTCTGCAATCTTAAAAATTTGTTTTCTTTCCATGGAGGAAACTCTATAGTAGATATATGGTGTCATCAATCAGTGACAGAATAACATATTCTAGAAAGAGAATGTAAGGGGTTTTTTTAGGTGTAAATCATGTTATTGATTTCTTGGTGGAAATACAATTTTGATTTCTCTTTCTTGTTTTCAGGGGCAAGTATTTGTTTGATAAACACTTCCTGAAAATACTCCGCTCCCATTACTAAAAGTGCTACATAGAATTATTGCAAATGAGGCAGGAGAGAGGTGCCAACTTTGCTTTGTTTACTTTTCCCACTGACAACTGTTTCTGTGTACAGATAATGGAGAACATTGAGACTGTGTTTCCTTAGGGGCATGAGTTTTCAAACACAAACGGGGAGAGAAAACATTCTAAGAAACAGCAAATAACTCAGTTATACCTCCCTAAATTGGTAGGGGAGACTCCAGGAAGTTTGTAGAAAGAGCTTTTATTCTTCTTTTTGCTTTTGCTTGACTATGTTTGAAGCTGATGATGTCCCTTTAAACCTGCTGTCACTTGGGCTGCTTGGGAACAGACACGCGCTTGTCCTTATTTCGTGTTTGCCCAACTATTGACTGGGATGAAGAGGATAGGCAGGCAAAAAGAATTGATTTGTAATACTTCACATTTTTCTTACAGATGGAGGAGGGACAATTTCAAATTAAAGCAGCTTTTCTTCTGCAGAAAGCAGATATATGCTTGTATCACTTCAAATTTATATTAGACAATATTTTATCATTTAGAAGTGTCATGTTGCTCCACTGAATAATGCAACATGGGCTGACCTACTTTAATGTTGAAACACTGATTCACCTGTCAACATTTTTGAGCAAATGGAAATATTTGTTCTTGTCTCCAAATGGAAGTACAAAACAAGAGCAGATGTTCGCAGGCATGAGTAAACCTCAGTGGACCAAGATACGTTTTTACTGTAAATCGTAACCTCCTAATTTCATCGAGACTACTCTTTATCTAAAGATGGTAAACCAGGAAGTGGTGATCTATAACATAAAAATTCATTACCATATTTGGGTATGTCGCATTATTAGTTAATACCTAATGCCTGTATTGCATGAGTACCTTTGATATATTCTATTGTAAAGGTTAAATATTTGGTATACATGTAGTCTGAAGCATCTGCATATAATCAGCAATAAAGGAACAAACAGTTCAGCTGCTGAGCTAAAGGGCACATCTTTAAGTAGTCTATAAAAGGAGACAACATGTCCAAGCATTTGTTATGTAGGTGTCTTTTTTAGAGTACTCAATTTCTGTATTGAAAGAGCTCCCCAAATTTTATTAGCCATCTGTTTATAGTAGGTGTGTACTTGGTTTTTTTTCTATTTCACTGCAATTACTACTCTGGCAGCAGGAACAAGTTGAAAGTGTGGCTTGTCTCCTGAAAGATCTGCTTTCGTTACATATGGTTCTCTCTATTAAAATACAGACCAGTTGCTCGGGCCACCTTAAGGGGAAAGCAGCAGGGTATGCTGCTCCAGAAATTAGGCATGCGAGCACATTAACAGTATCAGTAATTACATACATTATTTGCTGGCTGGAGCACCAACTGTGTATATAGATTTTCAAACTATTGTACTGGCTACAACTCATTGCTAGTGAGCATCCACTGCCACCTCCTTTTTTAGAAAATTAAATAGTCTTTGTAGGTAACTGTTTATGTTTACTTTTTACTTGGGGGCATATTAATTAATGACAAATGTTTTCATGTTTACTGCTCTGAATTGCATGCCATATGTGTTGCCCTGACCTTTGAATGAACAATGTAATTGGTCCTGCTTAAAAAACATGGAACAGGGTAGATTATGCAGAGCTCTTACACAGCAAAGGGGAAACGGAAGAAATGAATCCACCTGGTTCCTGAGGAGCAGGTTCAGCTCTTGACACAGAGCTGTTCTAAGAATTGCTTTGTTTCTGTCTGATCACAGCACTTGTGAAATCACAGCTGCTTTCTGACATGCAAGTTAAAACTCATCTCCTATCGGTTTTGTGTTGCCGCTGCCATCTCTTCTGGGACCCATCTTGCCTGTGCCTGCTGGTATGGGGCCTTCTTCCTCCTCCTTTCAGCCGCTGACTTGGTTGTCTTTAAATCTGAGTAAGGAATGAAAAGGCAGCCCAGCCAAAGCTACTCTTGCAGCTGGTTGATATTCAGAGGGACTATGTTAACCTGTTGACATTCAAAGGGTATGCTATACCCTCTCCAGGAAATCTGGCTGTGCCTCGTGCTATGCATAGGACCTTCCCCACACATGAAGAGGAATATCCATGTTGCTCAAAGGTACTGAGGTAGGAACGATCTCAAGCCATATATGGCAGCTCTGGGATGAATGGTGTCTTTTTGAGACAAAACTTTCTGGAATTCATCTCTTCAGTTTTATCCCATCTTAATAAACACCGATCTACTCAAGGCCGTGAACAATTACAAGTTAGTTCTTAATTCTTGCGTGCTTATCTGCAGAGTTTCTTTTGCTTTTTGCATCTTAAAGTATATAAGAGAAGTTGGTTGTCCCACAAAGGACAGACGAAGGAAACTCAGAAGTTAATTGTTGAAAAGGTTTCTCTTCTGTTTCAGACCCAGATATTTTTAGATACTACTCAAGAAATCTTGTGAGATTTTTCTATTGCTCATCTCAGCTACTCGCCACCAAGTTAATTATTACCCATCTAAAATTCGGTGTAGCTCAAATAATTGTCATCTCTTTTCCTCTCTCTCTTTCACTACCATTTAGAACATTTCTGTTTCTACAGCTTTCAGATACTTAAGTTGTGGTTTCAAGCATGTATTCTGAATTACCTGTCAGAATTAATACGCAAGTTTACTCACAACTGTGCCATTTTTCACCGTGTACAAAATAAGCAGGAAGGGCATATTTTAGTACCTACAGGCTGCTGTAGGTATAACATTATTTTGATGTATGGCACAGCCTCCTTAATAAGATCATTGTGGGAGTATTTTGCATGTGGTAGGTGCGTAATATGTAGATGATATTTGTAGCTGACAGCAGCCATCATACTGATTCATACAACATTGGCACTGTAAATTTTCTCTGAGCAGCAGACACATCAGCAGTATCTCTTACGTATCTAAATATTATATTGTGCTCATTTTTATCTGTGTTCAAGCAGTCCTGTGGCCTAGTTTGTCTTACCCTTTGGAAGTAGTATTTTAATGCTAGTGTTTTCCTGGTTTCTGTACAGTGATACTGAGGAAAATGTATTGCTTCCTAGAATATTAAAGATTTAGTTGGAGATCCCAACCCAAGATCCAGGCGCAGATTTTGAGCGTCTAGCTTCTGCTGCGCCAGTGCTCAGAATGAGCTTTGAGAAATGGCCAGAGACCAAGTGGACTCGGGGAGTTGCAGTGTGGAGGGATGGTGCATTAGGGCTCAGCCTTGGTCCTGGTTTAGGTTTAATGGTGCACAGCTTTCTTCTCAACACATTAGAAGCAAGGACCTGAGTTTTGATGTTAGCTCAAATGCAGTGTTCCTAACACTGCCACTGACAGTCCAGCTCAGACAGCTGGACACATAAGCCATGGCTGAAATAAAAGAACTGATGTAGAGTACTTCAGTCTGTGGGTGATGAACTGAAAGCAACTTGTAGAACCCTGATTTTTTTTTGCCTAACCCTTGGTGCTTTCTGAAAATCAGTCTTTTTAAGTTACAACTCGAGCATTTGGTATCTCTCATTATTATTATCTAAAATCTTGGCCTTGAATTTGATGGACCTAGTATAACTCTTCAGCCAGACTGACTTAAATTTGAAGAATGTCTTCTCTGTGGTATCATTGTGAGGTTTCAGTTCTGGCATTGATCATCTCCACGGTTTGCTTTCATTTCTCTTGTACAAGGTGAATTGAACTAAATCATGCCTTAAACCTGAACAAAACATAAATCAATTTCTTTTTGCTGTGAAACAAAAATATTGTGGTTAGCTTTTGGTATGTATCATACAATCAGAGGAAAACCAGAACATATCAATAGAGATTTACTTTGTAGGGCACGTATCTCTTCTATAAGATACTACAAAACTTGTTTCATTGGTTTTTCAGAGGAATTTCAACTTGTCTCAGCAACCTCATAAACTTCAAACAAACATGAGAACAGTGGGATTTTGCTCACTGCTGTCTGTCATGGCTGTCGCCTCCACAAGATGTTGAAAGTTTTTTGGGTTTGTGATTTGCTCCTTCCCGCCCCGTCCGCCCAGCTCAGTAGAGCTGATAAATGATCAGCCTTTGGAGCGACTGCGTTGCTGAGGTTTGAGTGCTACTCTTGTTGATTTAGGAGCTTTGCACACAGGAAAAATAGATGTGACTCTAATTGTACACTGGCAATGATTCCACTTAAATGAATTTGAGAGTTTTTTAAAAGAAATTAAAGAATTTTAATTCTTTAGACTAATAATATATTGCAAGGTATAGTTCCTAAATTTCTGTTAGGATGATGTTTCCTTCAATCTCTTCTCTTAGGAGCCCTGTAGAGCACTTTATTTCTCAGAAACCAGGCTCTAGGTTTAATGCTTTCTTTAATAGACTACCCCACTCTCACAGCTTTTTTGTGTCTAATGAAATATAACTAAGTAGTAAAACTAATTAAGTTGAAAATAGCAGTTTTTGTAATGAGGAAGGAGCATAAAAATGATTTGGGACTAAGATACTGATTAGATTTTAAAGGCAAAATCTAACTAATGAGATCTGCCAATTTGATAAGTAATATTTGGATGCAATTTTAATGAAGACAAGGCCTTTTTTGAGCTAAAGGAATGTTAGGTTAATAGTGTTAATAATAAGTTATTGTCAGGATTTTGTTTACCTTGGAGAGTACATTAGTTACAGTGATGACACCTGCATATTGTCTAGACTGGTCTTACCTTTTCCAGCAATTAAATTATGGCCCTAGGAAGCTGAGTGATAAAACACTTATTAACTTTAGAGAAGTTAGGATTCTGCCCTGAAGCTTCATATTAATATGTGATATGTTGTTGGGCAGTATATATAAAATGAAGGTAATATGATGAAGGACTTTGACAGTTGTTAAAGGGAAACTTGGAAACAGAAAGGAAAGCAAATTTCTTTTCCTGATACAGCACAATCATCCTAAACTGTAGTGTATTTTCCATCTTTCTCCTTAAGTTTAGTTCTGGTATTTTTGTGTGCTTTATCAAGCAAATATATGATTAAGCGGTCAGGTTACCCTCAAACTTGCTCTGTTTGGGGAATTCACTAGTGGATGGCAATTACCAAACTGTCTGGATACCAACAGACTCACTTGCAGCTGTTTGTCAGGTGACGCACTGGGTACCAGACTTGTAAGGCTGCTGAAATTTCAATTTCAATGTGACTTCCTTTATCCTATAGTATTTGTAAGACTATTGAGTGTCCAACCCATGTCCCCGCTTTGTCCTTTAAACTAAGACCTGCAGAAGTACAATAAAATAAAAATAAAAGATGAAGCCAGTTTTATCAAATCTGCACTATAGAACAAATCTTTCTCCTAGGTAAGGACCTCATTTACCTTAGTTTGACAGTCTCACAGTCATGAACAAATATCTAACTGACCCCACTGCCTGGTTGTTAGCAGGACAGCTGGCTCCTGAGACTTCTTCAGACCTTTAAGAAGACACAAATGCAAGCAAGACGACAACTTGACTGCAGAGTCAAAACGAACCCTCTTTTAAACAACTGAAATGTAATATATGGCACTCTTCCTTCAAGGAGGGCAGCAATCCTGCTGCACAGTGTCAGCAAACATGGCTCTGTAGTCAGCCTGTAACTCAGTTGCCACAGCAACCTGGTCCCTACTTGCCGCAAAGGATGCAAAACATATGGTAGAAATATTGTGCTACTCCAAGAAAACGCCAGATTTCCTAAACAATAACTCTTCAAATTCAGATTTCCCCCCTCAAAGATATTAATCGCACTGCTTCACATTATATCTTGGAAAATCATGAAAGTTAATGTAAAAATAAGACATCTTACCTAGTAAACTACCAAAGTTATAAATGAAGAATTATTAGTTTAAAGCTAGAAAGTTGCAAGGGGAATTGTTTACTCGCTGGGTTTCAGCTAGGATCACTTTCTAGACTGTGGACTAACAAAGTGTGTGGAAATACAGTTGCCGGTTCCCGAATCAGAAGTTACTGAGGAGTCCTCCTTGGAGTTACTTGTGGACATCGGGCTCGTTTCTCCTCTTGCTGCTGCAAACCTACATTTTTGTCTATAAAAAAGCATCCTCACTAGTGCCGGCCAAATTATCCTTCTGTTGTGTTTTGAAAGATACTTGAACTTTGGAGAAAAAACCACTTAATGTAAAAATAAGTATTTTCTGTAGAAAATAACTGCATTTCATCATTTGCAAGAAGTTTTCAACTGTTGGGATTTCAGGTTGATTGCTTTATTGTTTTGCTTCAAAGAAAATGTGGCTTTTTCTAGAAAGAGAACCAGTACCAAATGGAACTGTTTTCAGATAACTTAGAGATAGTTTGGTTTTTTTTAATAAGGGATTTTTTAACTTAAAAAATATTGTGATTGGCCTTTAAATGCATATGGAGGATTGCTTTTACATATGAATACAGACTGACTTGAGCTGGATTCAGGAACTGGGTTTCCTAACTACAGTCCAGGGGAGGAGCCCTAAGAGAGAGTCATGTTTGAATGTTACTTTTTCCCTGAACTGCTGCTGGTTCAGCCAGGGTGCTGCATGATACCAGATCACTTGCAGCTTGTATATATAAGCCTATCACCTATGAGATAGCCTTAGTATAATAAAAATAAGATTAATAAATATACTATTTCAAATTTAGGATATTGATAAAATGGACTCTTGACAAGTGGGGACAAACATTGGTACATTCTGGTAACAGGGTAAAAATTATACAGGAGAAATAGTCATGCTGGTAGAAGGCTAAGGAAGACCTGGAGGCAAAAAGCTACTGTCTTTCTTCATTACATCTCTAAAAGTTACTTTCATCTTTGTGCAGTCAGCAAAGCTGAGTTTGATCTTCTCCTTTCGTAAAAGTTATTTTATTTCCTGACTGAGGGCAAGTGATGAAACTGAGGTATGTAATTATATCTTAGAAAAATTACATAACTGCGCCTGTGATTGTACAATGTTTTGTTTAGTGTAAGCTACTTTAATCAGTGGTAGTCCATACTTGGCATCCATACTTGGCAAATTTATAAAATATGCTGTTATAGGTTCTCTAATTTAAGTTTCAATCTTCTATTTTTGAGCACAGCTCTTTAAACATAGTGTTTCTGATGGAGGATAAAAAGACAGTGTTGGTCAACTTCTTTGTGGTGGAGTTGAGGTGTGTTTGGATTGTGTTTCCTCCCATGTGACCTATGATACTGTTTCCTAATGGGTTCAAAACGGTTTTTTCTTACCACAAGCAAAAATACTTCACGTTTTATTTTGAATGACTTCTTAAACATTCATATTAAAACTATCATTCCGCTGTTGTTTTTATGGAGAAATGGTGGCCAACTCAGCAGTGATCAGTTTAATTCCTTCCATTTCTGTGTTATTTTTGAAACTATAACTTGTGTCAGTAGCTTAAGACTGACTACAGTAGAGCAAAGAATATACCACTTCTGAACACGACTGGATCTTGTAATTTTTAAATCTGATGAAAAATTCAAGAATATTTTTACAAAAGTGAACTTTGTCAGACTTTATTTGAAAAGAACTATGGTGAAAATGCGATAAAAACTGTAAAATAAGTAGAGAGTAGCTGAGTGAGAATAACCCTGGCTATGTGATTAAACAGAAATATGAACTAGATGGAGGACTGAAAGGTCAATTGTAGAGAAAAATTACTAGCTCCACTAGCAGTTTCATGTCTTACAGTTTGTTGCTCAGGCTAAAATGATATATATTCTATATATGTCTAAGCTGACCTCTAGGAAATTGCATTGGAAATAGACCTGAGTGGAAAAATTGATTGGGGGTTTAGTGGTTAAATTCAGGTGTTTGCAGGTTTGAAACAGAAAAAAATTACAAAGAATCTCTAATGTATCACTTCAGACTTATGGAATTTGACCTAAAATTAATTTCCAAATTTGTTAATTTGACCTTTTCCATTATTTTTAAAATGAAATTCTATTTCAAGCTAAACTTAAGAAGTGTTTTTTTGGAAATAGTTTAAGCAAGATATGAGAGTTCTTAATAGAAGCCTCTCACTTCGACAGTCATCAGGTTCTTTTTAAAAAGGGTAGAAAGAAAGACCCTGGGAACTACTGACCTGTCGGCCTCCCCTCTATGCCTGGGAAGATCATGGAATAGATCCTCCTAAAGCTATGCTAAGGCACGTGGAAGGCAGAGAGGTGATTCAAGACAGCCATCTTGGTTTCACCAAGGGCAGCTCCTGCCTGACCAACCCAGTGGCCTTCTATGATGGAGTGACTACATCAGTGGACAAAGCAAGAGCTACAGATGTCATCTATCTAGACTTCTGTAAAGCCTTTGACGTGGTCCCCTACAACATCCTTCTTTCTAAATTGGAGAGATATGGATTTGAAGGGTGGACTGTTCAGTGGATGAGGAATTGGTTGGATGGTCAACTCCAGATGGGTAGTGGTAAATGTCCAGATGGTGANCTGACCAACCCAGTGGCCTTCTATGATGGAGTGACTACATCAGTGGACAAAGCAAGAGCTACAGATGTCATCTATCTAGACTTCTGTAAAGCCTTTGACGTGGTCCCCTACAACATCCTTCTTTCTAAATTGGAGAGATATGGATTTGAAGGGTGGACTGTTCAGTGGATGAGGAATTGGTTGGATGGTCAACTCCAGATGGGAAGTGGTAAATGTCCAGATGGTGATTGCTGACAGGTGGTGTCCCTCAGGGGTCCATATTGGGACCAGTACTATTTAATATCTTCGTCAGTGCCATAAGCAGTGGCATCAAGAGCACCCTCAGCAAGGTTGCAGATGAGACCGAGCTGAGTGGTGCAGCTCACACTCCTGAGGGACAGGATGCCATCCAGAGGGACCTGGACAGGCTCAAGAATTGGGCCTGTTTGAACCTTGTGAGGTTCAACAAAGTCAAGTGCAGGGTCCTGCAACTGGGTCAGGGCAACTCACAGTATCAATACAGGCTGGGGGATGAAGGGATTGAGAGCAGTCCTGCAGAGAGGGACTTGCAGGTACTGGTGGATGAAAAGTTGGACACGAGACAACAAAGTGTACTCGCAGCCCGGAAGGCCAACCAGATCCTGGGCTGCATCAAAAGCAGCGAGGCCAGCAGGTCGAGGGAGTTGCTTCTGCCCCTCTGCTCCGCTCTGGTGAGACCCCACCTGGAGTATTGCGTCCAGCTCTGGAGCCCTCAGCGCAGGAAAGACATGGACCTGTTGGAATGGGTCCAGACAAGGGCCACAAAGATGATCACTGGAGCACCTCTGCTGTGAGGACAGGCTGAGAGAGTTGGAGTTATTCAGCCTGGAGAAGAGAAGGCTCCGGGGAGACCTTATTGTGGCCTTTCAGCACCTAAAGGGGGCCTATATGAAAGATGGGGACAAACTTTTTAGCAGGGCCTGTTTTGATAGGACAAAGGGTAATGGTTTGAAACTAAAAGAGGGTAGATTCAGACTAGATCTAAGGAAGAAATTTTTTACAATGAGAATGGTGACACACTGGCACAGGTTGCCCAGAGAGGTGGCAGGTGCCCCATCCCTGGAAACATTCACGGTCAGGTTGGACGGGGCTCTGGGCAACCTGATCTACTTGAAGATGTCCCTGCTTATTGCAGGAGGGCATTGGACTAGGTGACCTTTAAAGGTCCCTTCCAACCCAAACTAGTTTCTGTTATTCTTTTGCCACCTCCATCAAAGTTTTTTTAAGAGGTGCTGTTGATGGATTTCCTTGGCTGGAGCAAAAGCAATTTTAATTCTGTATTTTCTCTTAGTACCTGTAGTGGTTTCTGGACCTCTTAACAGCTGTAGTGGAAGCAAGACCACAAGACAGACTCAAACAGAAGTCAGGTTTAGGTTGCTAAAGGCAATTGGGGTACAAGTGTCTCTCAGTCTTTATTTTCTTTTAGCGTCTCCTGTATTGTCTAAAGGTCCATCCTACAGTCTCAATAGGGAACATTTTTGATACAGGACCCGTAGCCTTTTTGATATGATTTTGTGAAAGTGTATCCAGGAAGGAGCAATCTATATCGGGCAGCCACTGAAACATTATTTCTGTGAATGAAATTTAATTACTGTTCAATGGCAAGAAGACAAGTGTCATTTGGCAAAAGAAGCAGATAATATTTTTGTCTTTGTGGGACTGACTGGAATTAAGGAGAGGGAAAGCCAGTCTGTACACCTGATGTGTTGCAGTTACCAGCAGAGCACACACTACAACTTGATATCTTAGTGAAAGCTTCATAATTTTTGTGCCTGCTAAATAAGCTGATCTAAGTTAAGATGACCAAAATGGACAGGTCCCACATTCTGTTTATTGAATTTATTTTCCCTACATATCACTATGTATGCTTTCTGATTTTAGATGAACCTATTTGTTATTTTTTCAGCAAAATGGGGTGCTGAAACAAAGTAATGCATTTGGAATGTTTCTCTGGTTGGTTTTTTCCTGATCCTTAGCTGTGTTGGTTGTTAGACGGAATAGTGAGTGTTCTATCTGCTTGAAATCAGTGCCAGCTCTAAGATAATTCTTTTCAGTGTTTTGCAGTTGTTCTGAGTATATTTACTTTTCACAGCATGGAAAACAGAGTATTCTAATACATATGAAAAAAAACCAATAAAAAATTATACAATGGTGCAAATGTAAACAAAGTTTGATTTTATTTATTTTTTTTCCTAATTCCTTTTTTTTTGTCTGTGTGGAAGGGAATTGCAAAGTAGCCTGATCCACAGTTCCTAGACAAGCAGTATGTGTTAATAACTACCTTTATTCATTTTTCAGTATCTTTCAGCCTAGTTAATCTGTGTTGTATAAATATATTAATGCAAGAGAATCCCTTTCAGACAATTCCTTCAAAATCTGTGTGAACAGATGTTTCTTAAGCCCAAGTCCAATTCTGTTAATTAACAGACAAAGTTCATGTTATGGAGTAGTAGAAAAGGGGACTTTGATGTTGCAGCTGCACTAGTGTAAATCACATGGAGTTACAGTAGATGTAGCCTGGTAGAACATAGGACAGATGAGATGATTTTTTTCCTTGATATTTTCTCAGGGGAAAAAAAAAAGATTTCTGCTATAGGATCTTCTAGTGTTTCACACTTTTATACATCACGTCTCTATTCTTACTAAATATTTGTTATATTTTGCTGTTATTAAAAGCAGGTATTTTTAACATGAAAGGCAACCCAGAAGTGGAAGTTACTGCAGAATCTGGAGGGTCACAAATACTGTTAATGCTCTGATTAAATAATGCTGTTTAATGTTGAAGTGATTGTATTAGAACAGTGACTTGCATTCACTTTTAAAATGAACACATCTATTGCAAGTCCAACTTAGTTTTTCAGATCTGAATAAAATTGTCTTAGTCTCTCGTCTTTTTTCCAGCAGTGTATCTCTGTCACACTCTTCGGCTGAGCTTGCAGGAGATGGAGAGGCTTCCTTAAATCTTCAGAAAGGGAAGAAGTTTGGAACTAATAATTAGGTGAGTTTAGAAGAAGCAACTGCATCAACTTTTTGCTGTGAATGCCTTTGTCACAGGTATGGTATGAGATTAAAGTCTGGGAAAACTGTAGGTAATGACTAATAAAAAAACCCCAGGGAATTATTAGAGATAAGTTAGATTAGTTAGAGATAATCAATATTTTATTCCTTGTGGCTGATTTGTATAGGACCTACAGTTTTAAAAGTTGCTTCCAAGTAATACTTAATATGCAGGTTATATATATGCATACAGGTCATTATGAACAAAGAATGCCTGCTCAAAATTTGTTGTGAGTAAACTGGATTGATTTTGTAAGTCAATAATAAGTAAGTTTCTCTACATCAAAGGAATGACTGTTCTTTCAGAACCAAGTTTATAGTGCAAGCAAAACTGTTAACTTTCCAGATATACACACATACATATATATATTTATTTTTTATATTCACCAATGCTATAAAATTCCTCTTACCAGACTTCTTAACTAGAGGTGTATTAAAAATTAAGATGAGTGGTGTCAAGACAGTCAAACTGAAATTCAGATTCAGGATTTAACTGAAGATTCATAGAAACATTGCTCTGCTTACATGGTTTGGAAGTCTCCTCAAGATTCATTGCTGATAAAGTATACATATTTTAATTTTATTCTAAATTCCAAATACTGTTTTCCAAACAGTGAAGGATACCATAAAAGGATTGTTTTCTGACCCAATGTTAATCACTTCTACAGCGGAAATTTCTTCCAACCATTTTAGTAATAGCATATGCACATCTAGGCATTGCCCATTGCTCGTTGGAAGAGAATTCTTCATCTTAGATGTTCTTCTGTCCTGTCTGTCCACCCCTGCAATCTCTTTTGGACTGGGACAGCCACCTATCATGAGAATCATAGTTTGTGCTTGGTGAACAGACTGCTGTTTCTATTTTATAAGAAAGAAAAACATACTAAAAACATTTACATTACTTTCCTTGAAAAGTTCATCAGTGCTGCAGAATACAGCTGGGTTATCTCTGCAAGTTGATTTAATGCTGAAGAGAAAATCTTAGTTTTCTAATTCCCAGAGTTTATTTTTCGGTAACAGAAATAGTTAGGGTCCTCATATCCAGTTTGTGAAAAACAGATTTTGACCACGTTTGAGTTTTATTTAATTTTATTTTAGAACAGATATGATTTTACTGGAGGGGAAGAAAAAAAGACGTAGTGAAATAAATGAACAAATTAAACTAGTGCTATGGAGAAGTGGTTTGTTTTGGTGCTGGGGTTTTTTGCCTCTAGATTTAACTTTTAAAATGAAGGACTTTGCTTCAGGGGAGAATTGAGTATGACCATAATTCCTGTCATTTCTGTAACTTCTTCAAGAGTTGGTATATGGTTGGAATAACAGGCCTCAAATTACAGGCAGTGCTTCATTCAATAGAAAACATTAACTCATGGTAAAATTGCAGACAGTTCTGCTCCATATTGACTTCAGTGTTATTCTTTTCTCTGCACAGTTCATCTTTCCCTCCTTCTGCTTCATTTTCTATGCTCTCTTTGCTTCAAGTGTATTTACAAGGGTGGATTTCTGAGGAACAGAGTGAAAGAAATCAAAGGGCCTCTTGTTCACTGGCTTATTGGTAGGGCCTGAAGTCATATATAAATTCATGTAACTTATACAAAGTTATGGCTGCTCTACCCTTTCCCATTCAAGTCGTATCTGTGCTGTACCTATGGTTTGTATTAAATGCTGCTTTTTCACATTTCAAGTATGCATTAATGCAGGTAGATACATGAGCGCATTACACACATCCAATGAGTGGGGCATCAGCAACATTGAGAAAAATACATTGTTATCCCTTCAGAACCAATTCTAGATAATGCTATTTACATAACTATTTCATTTAATTTTCTGTGTCCTCTTAGTCATTAATGTTGGCGAATATTAGCTAATTTTTATTCTTTTTTCCTGTGCTTTTTCTTAACAAGAAAAATTTTTTTCACTTAACAAGAAAGTGGCTTTTCAATGTGAAATTCATTTTCTTAACATTGTTGCCCAAGCTATGACAAAAAGTGGAGGTTCTGAGAAAAAGACCAGCCTTACACTGCTGATGAAGATGGTTTGTCCTATCTTCTAGCAACGTTTAATGTTGGAGACCTATCAGGAAATTCATGACTCTCTTAGTAAAATGATCCATGGTAGCAGAAAGACAAAGAACTGTGTACGTACATCAGTTTCAAAGAACCAAGTACAGATTTCAGAGGATGTACAAGAATAAAACAGTTGCTTTGGTGCTGACTGCATAGCGTACAAACTTTGTTCTATTGCCTTGGCAAGCACCAGTTTTACTGTTTCTGTCCTTCTTTCCTCACTAAATTTCCCACTTCTTGTTAAGTTACATGCTAACGTGGTAAGCTCTGTCAGGCAAAGGCTGGTTTTCTTTAGAGAACAGATTGCATGTTTGCATAGAACATGTGTCAACAGAAGAGCTAAAGTCTTAAGAGGAATAAAGGCCTCCCAGTTGTTGCCGTGAAGCTCAAGGGCAAGCGTAAATATCAGACCTGGAACACAGCCTGACAGAAAAGGAGGTAAGGCTTGAAATAACAGAAGAAGGCATTGAACGCTGAGGTGATAAATATGACAGCTGCTGTACTCCTAAGGCCAGGATGGAAAAACGTATAAAATCAGTATGATTCAATGGAGATGTGTATATATTGTGATAGGTTTATCAAGCAATATTTTTATGTGCAATACTATTAAAGTTGTTTGCTGATCCTTTGCAGCAAAACCAGTAGAAGTAAAGAGGCTGGACTCTGTTCTATAAAACTGTACATATATTGAGTAACCTAGGCTCAAGCATACTGTCCCATTAACTTCCACATAAATGGTACCTAGACTTCTAGTTTATGGCCATACTGGAAATACTACAGACAAGAAGGATCAATCACAGTGTTGTTTTGCTGTGATCAATAGAAGACCTCTGTGACAATAAGCTGGGAAATGGTTTTCCAGAACAGCTTACCTGTCTAAAGAGTAAAATACATCCCTACCTGTGGCAGTGCTACCATTAGAGGATTTAATTCAACCCTTATTTTCCCTGTAGAGAGCAGAATGTTGCAGCCCCCTGACCTGACCCTCAGTGTTGTTTACCTCCTCATTAGAGTCCTATGAGTACGCTGCACTTTGATGTAATGCACACAATATGCAGTTATAAATTTCCTTGACAGGCACTGTGTCTGGTTTATTTAGTGAGCAGCATTATTAAGATCGCAATTTTGACTAAGGCCTTTGGCTGCAGCTCTTCTGTCTGTTTATTATAAGCAATGAATGCTAAAGCAACAGCGTTATAAAAGAACCAGAAGCCTCCCCAAATGCGCAAACAGATAATTCTACTAATATATTTTGAATCTCTTAAGAGAAGTCAAATCAGCTATTTTAGTGTTTTCTTGGGGTCTACATTAGACCTAATGGTTACATTTCAAGGTGGACATATACAAACTATGTATCTTTATGTGTGCCTATACGTACACATATTTTAATATCAGGAGAAAATTATCAGGTTTGAAAAGTATCAACTTACACTTCAGGCCAATCTATGGAACATCTAGTTTATCAACAGATGTAATTTTACCAGTAGGATTATACCATAGTATTCAAGAGACTGGAAAATTTGGAAAATTGCAGAATAATAAGTATTAGTATAATCACAACAGCAGGGATTTAAAAAAAAATTCTATTTGTCTGAGAAACAGCTGTACCTGGAGCTTTACTTACCAGATGAAATTTTCTCTCTTTATTTTCAAACAGTTTTCAATTTTCTACCACATCGTGTATTTTTAATTAAGTATGAATTGTGATTATTTTCCCTGGAGTTCAAGTAGTTAAGGTCAAATGTAATTGTAGTGATGACTTTGCTATCTCAAGAGGTGTTTGTAACATAAAAATAAGCTTTTTTTTTTTAAATTGAGACTGTTGTTTACTTAGTAAAGCAAAACTGATTGACTAACAGATGCCTTAAGCCAAAAGTCCTTCCTGCTCTTTCACATTTTCTGTGAGTGCTTTAGTTATTAGGAAGAAAATAACAAGATTAAGACCACATTAAATTGTTATAAACAGGACTGGAAAATAGGCCTTTCAAACAAAATTTTATTCCACACCTCTTCCAAATCCCAAGTTAGTTCTACTTATTTTTTCAGCAGGAAAAGGCCATTAACCAAACACCTGAATTATGAAACACAAGAAGAACTCCCACGTCGTTGCCTTCAGTACTTTGTGAGTTTTGCCTTTCAGTGGGTTTGTTTCTTTAGCAAAATTATACTTAAGAAAAAAATTATATTATAGATCTGTTTAATGACAATTTTGTACGGAGCACATTTGTTAATTTCAGGTAGACAAAATTTTTGATTAGGATATACAGACTTGCACAGGGCAGAATATGGCCTTATTTTTCCTGGCAATTTGTGAATGCTGGACTTGATTTTTTAAATCAATTACCGGTTCTTTGGAATCATATCTCCCTGAAGTTGAGCAGAAAATGTTCTGACATTGCTCACATTTTCTCCAATTTATTTACAGGTTTCTAAAGGAAAACAATGAATTGTTTCTACAGATTGAAGTTCTGATAATTTGGGGGACAGGCAATTAATTTTGGCCAAATTAATGCCTCTCATTTAACATTCTTGAGTATCTATTTCAGTATCTTAATGCTGGTGGAAAGTCTCTAACACCTGTTTGATTTTTCTGCATTTCTGGAAAAGGAGGATTATCTGTTAGGGATGATAAGACCTGTTTGTGAAACGCCAAGAGATTTTTGTCTCTGTTTATGCTCATGCTCATGCTAAGACTTGAAGGACTGTAGTTACTTAGTTAAGTGTACTTTTAGTTAGTTTACTGGATCTCCAACTTAGGCAAAATTGGCAGGACAAATAGGTTATTCATCAGGTACAGTAATGGTCACTAGAAGACATATTTATCAACTATTTTTATCCTGCAAGTATTTGAAATACCTCCATCTACCTAACAACAAGAAAATACTTCATGTGTTAAGTGGTAGACAACCATCTGCAGCCATTGTATATGGAAACGGGGAATGACACATCTGAACATCTTATATACCTCCACCGTGGTTCATTTCTGTACGAGGGTAATACACAATGCCATAGGCAGTTCACTTTTGGTATGCTTATCTGAGTAACTGGGTTGGGATCTGAACCTTCTGCATTATTTATACAACATAATATCAAGCTGAGATAAAAACCTCACATTTCACTCACTTTCAGTTGTATTTATATTTGATGTTGCTATTTACTGTTGTCAAGGTGTAACTAATAATGCATTTGACCTTCTTGACCAACGTATATTTCTATATAATATGCTCCCAAACCCACTGATTAAGCCAGAAAATGGAGAACTCAAACTTAGTTTATAAGCAATACTTAGTTTGTACTATACAATCACTTAAGTCTGAAATGAATGAATCTATATATTTATAAAATTGAATCTTGGTAGAGAGAGTTGCTTATTACAGATAATAATCTCACGCAGCAACTGTTCTAGCATTCCTTCATTATTCACATATTGAGTGGGGTAGGACTTTAATATAAAGTTAATGAAGCCAGTAACTTGTACTAAATAACAATGTGACTTTATTCCATGTATAGGGTGGAATATGTTATAGATAAAACTATGAAAAAAGACTACTCAGTGATTTCATACAACATATGTAGGTGTAGCTAAGAGATATGTTTCTTTAACGCTTTATCATATTATGACAATTTAATTTCCTACTGAGTACGAAAAATTTTACTGTGAAATAATTTATCACCAATATTAATTCAGATCTTGGATGGTCTCTCAAATCAGTTGGCTATATTACTTAAATCCCACAGATTTTTACTTTCGTAAGTTGAAGTGCTCTCATTAATATCGTATTCTTTTTCAATAAGTGCCATGTTCCTTACTTTGAAAAGTAAAATAGTTCACAGTCAAAATGAGTGTGTCTTTATTGCTAATTTGACTAGGAAAATTTTAAAAAGACAGTTCTGTCAGTTAACTCTGTGTTATCAAGAGGCAGTTGACAGTGCAGTGAATCTAAAATTTCCATTTCCTTAAAAAAGAAAGCCCCTCCCCTCCAATCTAGAATCCAGAGGTGAAACAAAAGTAATCAGAAACTTTTATTTCGTGTATCATCATGGCTGTGTCATAATATTAGACTGCTTTTAGAATTTTGGCCCTACTTGTCCTTAAGGATCATCGTGAAGATTAATTTTTTGTGAATAACTTAAATACCACAGTGATGAGTGCTCCAGAAAAACCTATGGCAAAATTAATTATTACATCTCAGTTCACAGTTTTAATTTTGTATAGTAAATATGAGAGCACACAAGAAAATTTTGAGTATCTGCTCATTAACCTGCTAATACCTATATTTGTTAAACAACAAAGCTTCATCCATAAGTAAATGAGGGCAGGGTTAATGCCAGCAAACGACCACTAATTCTGCCTCTTCTAATCTTTTACCTACAGCCAGTTTTTAGTCTCAGATATCGAGGGAAAACAAAAATTAATGCCAATGAGGGCAACGCAACAACAGAAAGGTAGAGTACACTTATGAATCAATTTAGGATTTGCATGTAAAATTTAAGCTCTTATTAGCAATGCCATAAATTCTTACTCTGAAAAAAAAAATTCTGGCATAACATTCTGTTTTCAAACTGTTTGGAATCCTTCTCCAATATTAAATGTGTTAATATGAACATAGTTTACATTTCCTTCCTTGCCTACCTTTGTAACCCCTGAACGGTTATCTCAGTGCCCTATATATTTCAAACCTGTTGATCATCTGAATGCACGACGATTTTGACTGCATTTCAGCTTTGTACAAAAAGAGATTCTCAGGAAGGAGAATGTTAATGGTCTTAGTTGGAGCTCCTTCAAGCAGCTGTTCGCTTTGATCTTTAAAATGAATCATCACAACTCCGAGATGATCAGTGGCCAAGGCTCAGGGAGGTTTGACTCAGCTCTGCACAGTCCGCGTGTTGATGAGCCCACAAGTTAGGATCAGGATCACCTGACAGATTCCCTTTGGGCTGTTTAAGATGCTATGGCATCTTCATTTATTCTCGTTGATACTTACCTTCCAAAGTTAGCCTTTTGCTATTGCTTTGGAGATACTGGTCTTACAGCATTAGAATGTCATCGCCTATTATCCTACTATTCCTACTAGCTTGTTGTACTGGGGTGTGCCTTGGGTAGCCAAAGGCATTTGGGTGTCAAATTTTGAAATTAAGCTCATTGCTTATTATATATTCCATTACTTTTATGTTGTCCCTAACATGACTTTGATGCAAAATTTTTGATGTTTTTGTTCAGGACTTTTAGTATACTAGTTGATTATGCTGTTGTAAAATCAGTGGAGCTGAAGTTAGAAATGTTACTATAAACAACAGAATAGCTATTGTCTGGAGCCTAAAATCAAGAATATGAATGTTCAATGATATGCGGGGAGTTTTTTGTTTATTTTGGGGGGTTTTGTTTTGGGGTTTTTTTGAATCTTGCAATGGGAGGTAAGGAGAAATTGCTCAATATGTATTGAGGTACATTCACCCACTGTTCAAGATTTTTAACTGTAGTTGCTAAATTTTTTCAGTAAAGAGAATATGCTGTATAAGATATAGTTGGATAGATCATCAAATCCTCAATATTAGAATAAAAAACCTGAAACCATTAAGTGCACTTATGTCGTTTTGTCTTGAATTAAAAAAAAAAAAAAAAACAAAACCAACCCCAACACAAAACCCCAACAAAAACTAGTTAACCACTTTACAGGTTTTAGTTATGGGTTGTGCATAGTGATTCAAAGCAGGACTCCTAAAGCCAAAATACATTTCCTAGGATTCTAAAAACTGTCTACAGAATGTGTAGCTCTCCAAGGTCAAACACACCCTTATTTTGTGAGACTGTAGCCTTTGTTTTCTGTTCCTAGAGTTGGAAGACAGATAAAAATACAGTTCATGAGGGAAGGAAAATAAAACCCAGACGTTTTTGTAAACAGGAACTTCAAATTTACCAGAAATTATTAAAAACTCATGAATTCATTATATGTTCATTATAGTTAGTAGCATAGGTGAGCTGCGACACAGCTTTCTTTTTTCTCTACTTTTTTTAAACACGTTTCAGATTTTTATGACACATTTATTGCAGTTCAGACTAGCTGTAAGACTGAAGGATAAATCAGTATGATTGGAGAAAAACCCCTTTCATTATAATGTATGGAATAAAATCCCTGTTCTAATTCTCACTGAAGTTTTCCTGTATGTCCTACACAACTCCATTACTCAATGTACAGAGCACTGAACCAGCACATGAGGTTGACTTTATGTACAGCTTGCTCTGCCGTTTATTCCTCTCACCTGAAGAACAGATTATTAATTTCCTTTATAAAAGACTTTTGGACCTACTGATGACTGTGGAATTATTAGTATGCATATTATTATTTACTTCTCAGTTTAAAATCTTTTTGCCACCAGAATGGAAATCTTTCCTCTAAACCAAACATGGTTGTTTTAGAAATGTCTTTTTAAAACAAAAGCTAAGGGAAGTTGCTGAAGATAGACTGCCTGGTTAATATTGCATACTCAAAATTAGTCCTATTGAGACAGGGGTTTTGAAATTGGTACCCTTAGCATTCTGGCACTGCAGTGCTTTATGAACATGGAGACTGTTCTGGCTACTGGGATTCTGTCTGGAGAGTCCATGGAAATATTCATAACAGGTTAGACTAATGCCCCATCTAGGTCAGTATCCCAGCTCAGGCATGGACTAAAATAAATGCATATGAGATGGAGACACTTTGCGGTAAGGGTGATGAATGGTCTCCTGGCTTCTGAGGAAAAGGGGTGACTTGAATCGGGGACAGTCTTGGTTTTTAACAGCCTGTCAGATTTTTCTTTTCTGAATATTTCCCAAAGTTTCTGAATCCGTGTGTGATTTTAGCTTTCGCAATATCTTGTGTCAGGGAGTTCCACAGATATCCTTGCATTAGGCGAAGAAGTGCCTGCCTGGTTTTTAATTTTGAACCTCCGCCTGCTAATTTGTATTTGAGGCTTTCTTGGTATTGTCATGTAAGAGGCAGCTAACTGATTTTTCTTTCACCTCCTCCATGCCTGTTGTGATTTTTAGCTGTCTCTTGGTTGATGCCTTTTTTTTATACTGGGAGTCTGTAAATATCTTCCTTCTGTGCAAGTTATTTGGTTACCTTTGACAAATTTATCAACCTTTTTTCAAATTCTACTACATGCTTTTTCTCAGACAAAAGTACCAGAATTCCACATAACACTCATGATGTGGCACGACACTGGCTTTACCCCCAGTACCATTATATTTTCTGAGGTTTCTCTCTGTTTAATAATAATTCCTAAGCTACTGAACTGATATTTTCATAAGGCTGTTACTTTAACCTAAGATCTCTTTCAGTTGTGGTAGTAGCTGATTTAGAATCAATCACTGAGTACATGAAATGAGAGCTGGTGGGTTTTTTTGGCCAAGTTCATTACTTTACATTTGTCATCTGCCGTTTTATCCTCGATTACTCAGTGCCACAGAGTCTTTCTGCAGCTCTTTTTTGCAGTCAACTTTTGTTTTTTTCTTTCCCTGAAAAACAGCATCAGCAGCAAACTTAATCTCCTCTCTATTCTCTTTTCCTGATCATTCCTGAATGCGTTGGGCAGCTGAGGCCTCAGTAAAGATTCCTGTGGGATTCCACTGGCGCTTTTCCTTCACTGAGAAAATTGACCATTTATTGCAGCTCTTTTTTTCCATTCTTTTAGTTAGTTATCCCTGTGAGGACCTTCCCTCTTATCTTGTGTCAGTTTAATTTAAGACCCTTTGGTGACTGCACTTGGTTGAATACTTCATGGAAATTGGAGCTGGCTATCTTAGCCACCTCTCTCCTGTTCTTACTCAGTTTATTTGCAGTGATTTTTGTCAGAAAATTCTAGGGCATTTTGGGGTAAGACTATTGAGAAAAGAAAAAAAAAGTCATGTTGATTCTGTTTTGAAGTACAGTCACTGTTTGATAAAGAGGTCAGAACAACAGTTTATTTAACTGCAAGCTTGCCGAGTTTGTCTTGAAAGAAGTTATTTATGATGTTTTGATTCAAGAGACATGCTGTCTGTGGTTTGGGGATTTTTTTCTTTTTTTTTCCAGTAGGTACTTTCTAATGATACACTATACATAGGACTTGCTTGAGATAATGAGAAATGGCAGATAAGAGTCTTTTCTGAATTTAACTGTGTTTGTCTCTTCTAACACTGAAGTACTGATAATGCCACCTTGGTATCCGGTAGAACGATGTCAATTCACAGTTTTTGGAAACAGAGCAAAATGTGCATTCTGGGTCTTAGCACATAACCTCAAACTGATTGTAGCCATATCCTGAAGAAAAATTTGACCAATACTATTTGCAGTACAGATTAAATCCTAATACTTTGAAGACAGGGGGATTAAGAACAGTGTGACATTTTATAAATAGCAGTTTAACTGCATAAATGTACCTTTTCAGTGTACAAAGAAAAATGTACTTAGAATCATTTAAATTTAAGACAAGGCTGCAGTTTGTAGAGCAGCACAATTTGTCACTATTTTTTCTGATAACTTGTGAAGTAGTAGAAGTTGCTGCACTCTGCTTTCTAGTGTTGGAAATGTCTGTCACAAGAATGTCCCGTCTTCCGAATCTCCCTATGTGTGACGATGCCTTGCAGTAGCGTGGAGACTTACTGATAAGACACCTAAAACACATAATGAACCTTCTCCTCATATTCATTTTAAGGAAAAAAGACTAAAAGCCTGATATTTTTAAAAAATATATGCAGTTTTCTGCTGTATACTTACAGGAAATAATCTGTGTTGGTAATTTAGTAGTCATAGAATGGTTAGAATTGGAAGGGACCTTAAAGACCACCTTGTTCCACCCCCCTGCCCTGGGCAGGGACACGTCCCACCAGATCAGGTTGTTCCAAGCCCCGTCCAACCTGGCCTCGAACCTCCAGGGATGGGGCAGCCACAGCTTCCCTGGGCAACCTGGGCCAGGGGCTCACCCCACTCATGGTGAAAAATTTCTTCCTGAGATCTCATCCAAATCTCCCCTCTTCCAGTTTGAAGCCATCACCCCTCATCCCTGTAAAAAGTCCCTCTCCAGCTTTCCTGTAGGCCCCTTTCATATACTGGAAGGCTGCTATAAGATCTCCCCGCATAATATAATACTCAATTGGAAGAAATGCAGCGATGTCTGGCTGTGCTATGTTTTCATAGCTCTTATAATAAGAGAGAACACAGATGAGTATTATTGCAATCTGAAATAGGAATGTTTTGAGACTGCATGGAATTTACAGTATTGTTCATAGCTTTTTCTGCCACCTTTTAACGCTGGCTTATTGAATCACAACGAATGCCACTTCTCAGCTTTGATCATGATAAGTTTTATATTGCAGCTCCTCAAGCTTTCAAATGTACCTTGTGTTCTGTATAGTA
This sequence comes from Chionis minor, assembly GCA_013398295.1. Taxonomy (NCBI): domain Eukaryota; kingdom Metazoa; phylum Chordata; class Aves; order Charadriiformes; family Chionidae; genus Chionis; species Chionis minor. The sequence continues at coordinate 1,459,409 of VZSF01009054.1, read as the reverse complement.
ATTAAGTCAACTCTGTACTCTTTTCTAATCTAAAAATATCTGGCATGTGCATTAGGAATTTAGGAAAAGTAAACCCTAAAATAAATACAATTTCTTTTTTTTTATAATTGTGAGAAGAAACAAAAATGCTTCTAAAAAGATTATATGAAACTATTAAATTCTCCACATAAAAATTTCATTGTCTAAAGATACTTAAAAGCTCAGTAAACAATGAAGTATAATGTACTCTAAAGAGATTTCTACTTCAATTACATTTGTACGTAGTTTCCATAATGGATTGTTAATAGGAGAAACAGACTCAAATTCAAGAGAAAACTAAATATTTTATATATAAATATATTTGCAAAGTTTATCATGAAGTTTTAATGAATGGCTTTTATCTATTTCTAATCATCCTTACCATTACAGAAAAAGCCAACTATGAAGTGTTCCCAAGGGTTAACATAGAAAAAAATAGCGATTTAGGCAACTTGAACTCTCAGTCCTTATTCTGGTGGACAAAAGAGCTTAAAGGTGGGAATTATTGCTCCTGTTAAAACCATAAACTATGGCATTTAAGTTGTGCTTGTTGTACACATTGATCTCTTCTTAGTTGGGTAATCAGAAAAAGTTTCCAAGTGCAATTAGAGAACAAAAGATCCTGAACTGGAACTTATTACTGGATTGGCAGGCTTGAGACCACCCACTTACGAAATTGATCTTAATTTCTCTATAGATTGATTTTTCGCTCCTGTCTTTGCTGTTTTGATATGTTCAAAAATTATACTGCTTTTTTGTTATTAATGCTAAGTCTGAAACAGGAGCGATAAATCTTTTGAGTCAGGATGAGCTTAAAAGGTATGAAATTATAAGGTAAAGCTGGTAATTGCTGAGCACCAACTGTGGCAGCAATGTGTGGGGACAAAAAGTATCCCATTAGTAAATCTTCTCTTGAAAGCATAGTTTTTGTTTGGCTATCTCCAACCTAGCTGCCATTCATACTGCCAGGCATCGTTGGAGTTCAGTGCATGCTAATTACCTGAGCCTTTTCACAGGGTTTGCAAGATGGATTGTCACCCGCATCCTTCTTGTTACGAATTACCTACTTCAGAGTTTAGGCATATCTAATCAAGTTGTAACAGCACCATTTGGACTGTGATGTGGAAGCGTCTTCTCTTTGCAAGACAGGATGTCTCCGAATGTCTGTAAAGCAGTAACACTTGTGTAAAGCGAGTTATAATGAGTACAAATAATAGACCGATACAGTCTCTGGCTGGTTTTTATATGTTCTTTTTTTATCCCTGAATATAATTAATTGTGAGGCTTAAATCTAGCTGTTGCCCCTTATAAACATTCTTTTTCAATGCTCTGACCCTCATGTTCCAACTTAAGAGTAGGTAAGCATGCATTTGAAGGCAGGAGTGTATTGGGTCAGATGCTTGAAAAACTTAGTTGCTGCTAGAGTGGGGGAGGTAATGAGCTAAAGTTTTCAGAATCGTGGAGGCAGGAGATAAGCTGAATATGGTGGAAGACTTGGTCACCAGATCCCTCAGCACAAGGTACGGGATGGGTAGGGAACTTCTAGAATTTGCTTCCACTGAAGATTGTGAATGCAGACGTCACCAGCCGGTCCAGAAAGGGTTTGGGCAGATTCAGAAACAACACGTCTATAAAAGCCTGCTGAAAGCACTGGCGCCGGTTGTACCCAGGAGGTACCACATCCCTAGCACTACTGTTGTGGACGCTGGGGAAGTATAAGGGGAGTGGACCACAGAACATGGCCAGGCTTCTGTGCTTCCTGTAAATAGCTTCACCCATTGAACGTGTCAGAGACAGAATAGTGGATCAGATGGACAACTGGTCTGACTTAGGGCATTTTGAAGTATTATTATTATGCAGGATGGCAACGCTGTCATCATACGTACTTGGTTTGTAAGTTAGAGTCTTATTAAGCAGATAAAAAGTTTAAGATTCTGCTTTCTCTTTATTATACTTCCCCCAAAATGAGAACTGATGTTTGGACGCTTCAAAAAATAAACTACTGTTGCCAAGCATATCGTGCTGAATACTGAGTAACTTTGTTTACATCGGTGATGCTGCTCAGATGTACATTGGTGTGATGAAAAGCAGAATTTAAAGAATGGGAGAAATGAATATTAAGAGTGATAGTCACCACAAGAGAGAACAGACTGAGACTTTCAGTATAGATATTTTTAGTCTTCAAATTCACAAATCTGTCTTTCTGCCAAGAGGGCATATCTGAAACATGCGAGTGTCCAGTCTTGCTCAATACCGGATAAAAACTGTATTGCATGTGAGCAGCAAACCCATCACCTACAATAGTACTTTGAATCTTGACTAATGGAGGCTCCTGTGCTCCCTTATTCCAGGCAGTGTCTTTCCTTCATGTAAAAGATTACATTGAGAAGAACCAGTTTACTTAGAGTTTTTTATTTGTTTGTTGTTTGGTTGGGTGGGTTTTTATGCAATCCCCACAGCATGTAGAGTTAATAAAAACTTTTGTATGCAGGAAGACTTACCGGTATTATAAAGAGCTAATGTACGCATTTGTATGGGGCACATATTACGGCAGCTATAGAAATACAATATCTTATTGAGCATTAAAGGAAATGTCTCTCATCTGGCCCGAGAAATGACACAGGGATGAATCTGACTGTCCTGGCACCAAAAATCAGTTAGTTTGCTTTTTTTGACAGTGTGATGTTACTTTGTATTTCTTGAAGGTGCTATAAACTCAGCAGAAGAGAAGTAACAAACATGGCGTTACAGGGATTAGATACACGGACTGTTTTGGATATGTTTGTCTTTCTTAGATGGATTGCTATTGTATTTTAAGGTGGCTTACATTATTTGCTGCACCAAACATGAAAATAAACCTTAGGGGTTTTTTACAACATGAAGGATCTAAATTCTAATGACGGAACCCGTTGTGGCAATATTTGAACACTGCTTTAGAGGCTCAAAGTAATTCCGAAACCTCAGTGCATTTCTTCTTTGAATGTCCTTTTGATATAAACTTTGTATTCCCAACCCCCAAATGGATAAAGCTATAAAATAACAAGCTAATCAAACTTGTCTGTCACTATTCTTGGAAAGGGTATGAATCCGCAGATGTTTTCATAGTCTAAATTTAGAGGTTGGGCTGAATATTTATTTAATGCATGTTAGTGCAGCCTTACTTAGAGTAGTAAAATACTACTTCGCCAGTTAAGTATCTGACATGTAGGAACTCCTCTTCAGATATGGCTGCAGAGACCAGGTCTCCTCTGTGCAGCCATCAAACTCTGGAAAATACATACCTGAGAGCAAGAGAGATAAGTAGCCCACCAGGCATTAAAGACCTTGTAATAATAAAACCACCTATAACCAGTAATTTTCTTTCATAAAAGCACTTACAGAAACAGCATTTTCTAAAATACAAATAACTTATTTCCCAGTGTAGGAGATATTCATTACTAATAAATTAATTATCAAGAAATGGTTTAAAAATATAACTCTCAGCAATTTACATTGCAGACTTTGTGTACTACTTGATGGTGCAGTGAATATCCATCAGTTGCAGCATAATCTGAGATTTGATCTTTTTGAAAATGCAAAAGACTTTGCAAATTCAATTATAAGACCAGACGTGAGTGAATGTCATTGGAAAACAATTTAGTAAATAAAGCTTAAATTGCAGGGATGTTTGTTAAGACTAGACAGCAAAAGCACCTTTGAATCATTGTCATGAAACTGCACAGTTATATTTGAGGTGTTTTCACTTTAACCATTTCTACCAACGTGCCGAATATTTAAGTCATGAAAATGAATGCTGAAAATGTTGACCTCTTTAACAAAAAATAATGCAATTACCTGTTTAAATCTGAAGGAGGAGAACTTTAAATTTATATTCAAGTCAAGCCTGCACTGCATCTTGAAGATCTTCTTTGAAGGAGAGAAAAAAAAAAGTCAGATGTGTAGGTGCTGAGAATCATTCTTTAATCTTCTACTGAATATTTAGGAGTTAACAAATTCTTTGTTGTCGCTAGAACTACTTTATTTTCCCTTCCTAATTAATCTTCTTGTTTTTGAATTCTACATTTCTTCAACAGTAGAGAATAATGCCAATGACTATGTTAAGGAGTTTTTTCTTTAGAAAACTCTTCATAGCTGGTGTAGTGAGTGTGGGTTTTTTTAATAGTGGAAAGGATCAAAGATATTGGATTTGAGGTGTTTAATTAAGTCTGTTCACAGAGAAATGGTCTTGATGAGTGACAGGTTGGCGTGGTGCAGTCCACCAGGAAAAATAGCAATTAGAATGAACCTGTGGACTCCGCATTACGATCTTTTCAAGTTCAAGCCACAGAACTAATTTAGAAAAGAACTAACATGATGTTGACAGAGAATCAATAATGAAAGCCACCATAGGATATTTCACTAATGTGAAGTTGCTTTAACCCCACCCACAATTCAACATTTCTTCACAATTTATGCAGTTTAATTCTCCTGTGTGTTTTATGAATATGCATATATATTAAGAGTTCTTTTCTTTTTCCCCTTTCATAAATATGTTGAAAATAAAATTGCTCATTATGGGTTTAAGAACTCTGCTTAGTGAAATCAGTCAATTTTATATATGCTAAATATATTAAAGAAATTGGAGTCCCATTGGAGTTGGTGACAAATATTTTCTCTGACTTCATTTAGGATAGAAATTATTGACGTAATGCAAGACAGTATAACTTAAAAGTTCATGTCTCTAGAACTAAGGCAAACATTTGCATTTGTATATCTACTGAGACAAAGTAATCCACATCTTCCTAGTAAGTTCTGCTGTTATCTTAGGTGACATTTTTATTTTGCGAGGACATGGAAATAAGTACTTATGTTCTGATTTTGTGGAAATTGGGAAGGATTTAGGAAGGCCTACAGAAAATCCATCCAGTCAGAGTCTAACTGAACACTGTACACTTTTTTTTTCTTTTTCCTGTAGGCCCTTAAAGAGAGTACATTTGGCTATATGTCTATATTTTCATTGATAGACTGTCTGAGCACAGACTGATATGCATAGCATGTGTAGCTTTCTTTAGTAAATGAGTAAAATAACACTCAGTAATTTATAATAAAAAATAATCAAATATTAAAGGCACATATATTGGAATAAGCTAGTCCACATTTAGCTTTATTTCTTTATGGACTGCCACCTACTTACTGTCTAAGCAGTTTCACTTTTTATTTCTCTTCTTAGCATACTCCTTTTATCGTTTCTGCATGTTAATTCAGGAGAATTGATGTTAGACTGAAATTCAGCATGTTATCTACGTATATTAAAAATACCTTGTTTTTTTAATATGAAAGTGAAGATGTTACCCTGAAGAGAGATAGGCAAAAACCTAGGTCAGAGAATGTGGTAGAGATTCAGAAAAATGTTGCTCAGGTAGGCTAAACTTAGATAGGTGGATCTGAAAAGCACTTCAAGTTTGCCAAAAGCTTGACATCCTCCATTGGTAATACAATACTCTTCTATCCTACCCTTTTTCCATAAAAGTGGTTGATCACTCTCCTGCTCTCCAGTCCCTACCCATCACTCTGTCATCTGCCCGCCCTTTCCTTCCCCTCTCAAGATGTCCCAGCTCCTCTGTTGCTGACCATCCCCCAAAACTGGGTAAGCAAGAAGTCTAAACCACAGTAATGGAATTATGCATGTCTGAGACCTAACCTTGTTTTGCAGGGGAAGCCAAAGGCAGTACACCATCACAGTTGAGAGCCATCTCTTAAAAAGTCATCCATTATAATGCAACTGGGTGCCATGCTTCAGGCTGGGTAGCCATACCATGCAGTTGGGCTGCCAACCCTATGCCGATGCATGATCCAAATGCAATATGCCTGTTAAAAGGAAATTTTAATGGCTGGTTTTCTTGGTATATTTAGAATTTTTATTTCCGTCCCCTCTTTTCTAGTGAAATATCCATAGTAGTACTGATTTTAGAAACACATCGTTTTTGTACTGTGCTGGGAAAAGGAGGGTCCTAATGGTTGAGATGAGCCAAAAATCTTCCAATATAAAAATGACTTGAGATGTGGGTAAGTGGATGTGAAGAATCACACCCTCTTTCTTTACATATGACCTTTACTGGGGAAAAAGACCAATTGGTTAAATGCCAGACACTTTGTTCAAAAATGAATGCACAGGAAGAAGAGAACACAAAATATTTTTTAATTTTTTTTTTTTATGGCGTTTAGTGGGGAAGCCAAAGGATTCAGATTCCCATCAGGAGAAAGCAGAATGCAGAATAGGAAGCAGCGATGCTTTTTCTTGAAACATAGTTTTCTCAGAAAAACTTTTGAGTTCATCACAGTGCACCCTCAGCCAGATTTTACTGAGTTATTAGAATTAATTTACTATCCTGGAGGGGAAAAATAGGTGCCCTCAGAGAGGGCAAAACTTTGGATTTGGGAGTCAGATTCAGAACTACTGAAAGGACAAAGTGAAATTTTTTTCTCCATGGAAAACTGTGCTGCCAGCTAAAAGACAGCTGTAAAGACTATGGTTTCTCCTCATGCTTTATGGGACAGCATGTCATTAGGTTCTTTCTATTCTTCGTGTGCCCCTCGTTGGCTTTTAAGGTGTCATTCCAAAGCAGTTCCTCGCTAGCTGAGGCGCAAGAAGAGCACACGCAGGATTGTGTGCACTGGGGCATGGACATATTGAGTTCATTCCCATTGGGTGTTTGCTAAATCTCTATGATACTAAAACAAGTTTCTTGGAATTAATGTGCGGCAGTTATTTCAATTAAACATTTGCTAAAGACTTTTAATGTCCTTATCAGTAAAATTCGGTGTAAGCCTTAGATTAATTTCTTTGTGATTGTGTAGTGCTTTGGAAATAAACTACTAAATAAGAAAGAAACGCTATTATTTTACTATCTTCTAGATTCTGCAGTACCATGATTGCTTTCTGCTAATATTTCTCTTCAATGCTGGAAATGCTTAAAACTTAACTTACCTAACAGTTGAAATACTGATGAATATCAGTCACGTGCAGAATTATTTGCATGACTTATCAGACAAACAACATTCTCTGTATTACGGCTCATATTTTGCTCTTAACAAGCTCTAGTATATTTAAAGCTTGACAAAGGCAGCTGGAACAATCCCAAAAATACAAAAGTATACCTCTCTTTTTTTTTTTTTTTAAAGGAAAACAAACAAACAAAAAAATCACACTGACAGTGTCCCAGGTAGATATAGAAGTTTGTGCTGATGTCTGACAATTTATTGTACTCAAACTTATAGGTTTTTCAAAACAGTGGTTTCAGTTTCAAAATTTAAGTATTGCTTCAGAGTAGAAGGGGAAGTATTTAGTACTTTTTGTTTGTTTAAATGTGTGATAGTTCTGTGCTTAGGGATTTCAGCCACAGTAGAGGAGCAAGGAAACTCTTTACCAAGTACAGCACAAGCATGCCATCTATATTTACTATCTAAGGTCCTCATTAGGCTATCTTTTAATCAAATATTTAAATACCATTGGTCACAATAGTCCTTAAACAAATGTTTACATTTTGTTATAAGTATATATGCTTTCCTGAACACACAGCAGTGCCAAATAAAACCTTTCACACGAGTGAAATGACTGAGCTGAGGTTGCAGAGCTGGAATCGGGGCTGCGGTGTCTCTCCCAGTGAGGCCTGTGCAGGAGGTGCTGAGCTACGTTCCTTCTGGCCTTCTCAATCTTTACACTCAGTTGAAGCCAATGTATGTATGTAGCTCAATGGAGAACTATTTGACTGGGAAATCACAAGTTCCAATAGCAGAACTGTGACATTCTTTAAAAAGATGCCTATAATAACCTTTTTCTACATTTTTTTTCTCTACTAATACCTGGCTTCAGCGGTCTTGCCATTCCATACAGTAGTATTGAAAGACAACAGAAAGTCTACTTCAGCTTGCGGCGTTTTTTGTTTTTTCTTGGTTACCTAAGACACATTTGTTATATTCATTTGGATCCATGATTCTTGGATCAATGGATCAAAACAAGTAAGACACTTGCATCTTGCACAGTATTTTTAGACTGGTTTTGGTCCTCATTTAGAGCTTCTTTGGTTTCAAAGATCTGTGATTTTGTTTCCTCCTAATTTCTGTTACAAGGACTTCTTCCATCTTACATCACTTCTAAATTAATAAAAAACTCAGTGTGCAAATCACTGTGTTAAATGAGCTTATTAGGAGTTTCACCAATTGGTTCTTTTCTTTCGTTTTCTTTTTCTATTCTAAGTGTTTCTTTCCACTGCTGTTGCCAGCTGTGTCCTATTTCCAAAGCTTCATCTACTAGTACAAAACAGCTTGGAATTGCGAGGTAGATTTTAAGAGATTAAAGATTGCCCTGTAATACACTAGACTTAATCCTAATGCCAGTAAACTCTTTTTGTGCTCTCCTCCCCTCAGGATTACAAAGATTTATATAACCATATTTTTTCACATCCAAAGCAGCTTAAAGGAATAGACATAGATTGTTCTGGGTGTTGAATAAAAGCAGTAAGCCCAGATAAAGTATTTCTGTTCCTCAGATAATATACCAAAAATGTAGCATTTTCAAACCGCGTGGTCATAGGAGACATAGTTGAATGGGGTGAGGGGGCAGAAGAGAGCAAGCACAATTATTCCGGAAAAATAACAGGTTCACTTGTGAAGTGTGGTTACCCTGAAGTGAATTATCAGCTTTTTTGGCTTTTCAGTTTAAAAGGCATAAGTATAAACAGAGTAGCATCAAATTTGCTGTTTAAAATACTTTCTTTTACTGAGAGTTAGATAGAGAGATATCTGACTGCTTTTGGTTTGTTTGTTTTGTTGGGGTTTTTTTGGTGTGGGTTGTTTTTTTTTGGGGGGGGGGGGGGGGGGGGGTGGTGTGTGTTTGTTAAAACATGATTTGTTAGAACACCGAGGAAAAACTTATTCCTCAGTGGAGAGCTGAGCGTCTGAACATGAATACCTTAGCTTCCCATCTCAACAACTGAAATGTAACTTTGAGTTTCTTATCATACAGCTGCACCCACCCACATCATGATTCAATTTTTATTTCATTTTTTTATCTCTGGAAAATGTAGACATAGTAGGTCTTGCTTTAAGATCCAGAATGATGTAAGAAAGGAGTAGTACATAAATATACAGGTCTCTGGTGTAAAAAAAAATACATTTTCAAAACCCAAAATGTCATGTTTTCCACTTATTTACAATGCTGCTAGCAGTGTTAGCTGTTTCAAACATTGATCCTAGCCCCAGAAATTTATGCTGAACAACTTTTAACATGGCTGAGAGACTCAAGAGTTGCTCTTTCAGTGTTTTGGCCAGCATCCAAAAAAAATTAAGAGAAAAAGAAATCAAAACAATGAATCCACTCTCCCTTTTCTAAGTCTTGGCTAAATCCTGACATGTAGGATGCATTTTATAGATTTTTGGAAAATGTTTCTTTATTAATCTTATCATCTAGCTCCATATATAAGCTAAGAAATGCTGAATATTAGATTGTTTTATATTCTTATACTGAACATAATAGGGTTATTAATAACAACATTTTTTACAGAACAAACTAAAAACTCTCTAATGGGAAAATCTATTAGTAATAGCATCTTTGCAGCAGAGCTGAAGACACTGCTGAGGGGGATGATATAAGCCGGTTCATCAGCTTTTATAAATCAGCATGGTTTATTTACTGGTGTAAATGCAACCATTTTCATAGGCTGAAAATGAATCCCAGAAAGTTAAGAATATAATAGGTACAATTCTGCAGAAGACATAGAAAAGTCTAAAGTGTTTTTATGTACATGCATTCCTAAGATATGTGACAAACATTTCTGCAAAGTCTACAAGAACCAGCAGAATCTCTCTTCCAAAAGATTTACCTAATATCTGGCTGATCTTAGCGAAACGACAGTAAACTTTCTCTTCAACTTGTGGGAACAAAATTGTGTGTGTGTGTGACATAAAGTGAGGAGTATGAAAAGGATGCAGCTACCAGATATGTTTTAAGTTAAATGAAGGCAGGAATTGTGTAAGAATGTAATGAGTAAGAAGACTTCAGTGGGCTACAGAAAGAAATTTGGAAAAGCACAAAGACTGGGCATACGTGTGTTGGAAAAAGGAATTTACAAGAGGAGGAGATGTTGTATAAATGTGCACAGCATAAGAGAGCTCTTTGTATGGTTTTTGTGTGCATAAAACATAGCTTGTACTGCCGAAACAAAACATGTATTCTGGGAGTTTTACTCCTCCATATCATACTATAGTTAGGAAGAAATAAGCAGGAGAATGCATATCAATTGCTTATTTCTGCTTGTGGAGGTAGGGAAATACCAACCACTGAAGGCAAGAACATTCTAATCTTCTAATATGTGTGCAAATAAGAGAAAACATATTTATAAAAAATAATTACTTTTGGGAAAAAAATCTGATGTTTACTCTGATCTTAAACTTCACTTACACTAATTTTTTATGAATTCATGTTGTGGTGTGCTTTTAATGTCTATAATAGAACTAGAAAAAGCAACTATCTGTCAGCTATAAAATTCACTTCTTGTCTAACAGTGTTTAATGTCATACAAATTTTGTTACCTGAGATTTGTCTCTCCTAGTTTTTAACATTAAATATTCAATGGTGTAAAGGTGTACTAGACTAAGTTTTTGCCTATCAGTTTTCTAAATCACGTTATGTGGGAAACATACAAGGGATTGTAATCAAAGTTGTTTTACAGCCAGCAATGTATCAGGAGCTGTCATATGTTTTTATGTCTTGCTACTGGGGAAGCTCTTTAAATAACGTTATCAGAATTATGAATATTCTAAACACTGATGTTCTCTCAATGCAGATTTTTAGCTTAAGCTTTTAAACTGTTAGAGGACATAACTGCGTGTGTGAGTGGTGATTTGCTGTCTTCAGTCATCTTTGATGGAAGGTTAATGTAGCAGCACGTATCACTAACTTAAGTGATTTCTACTGTTTTCAGGATGAGTGGGAGGCATTACCTTTTGTTTGCCTGTACCATTTTGACACGAGTTACCTCTTTTCTCCATGTTTTGACACTACCTTGTCTGTAGAACGACAATTGTATTTTTTTCCTTTTGTGAAGGAATGAAAAAACAGTAGGGTCAAATGTGATCTCAGGAGATTATAAGCCTTTTTATTGGACTGAAAAACCATTCAAATAGGGCCTGGCCTGTTAGGATGACATTTTTCACTACCTGGATATCTACCAAGAATTTTTTTTTTCTTTTAAATAAAAAATATAATTTTAGCATTAACTGACTTTTAGAGGAATAAAAGAATGATAAAGCAACCCTGCTCCCAACACTCTCACTTGAGACCTCCCAAATCAAGGCAATCAGTTGTAACGTTGCTGGCTTGCCACAGTAGATGGAAACATATTAAAAAATTGCAGCCAGCCCTCATTATTTTTAAAAGAAGTAGAGAGACAGGAGAATGTTTGATTTCACTGCACTTCTTGAATTGCTTCAGCAAAGTGCTTATTCAATGTGCAGAATCACAGGGAAGAAGAAAGGATGAGAGAAAAGCACCTAGTGTACAAAGCAAAGGCTATTTATATCTGGTATCTCAACAATGACTTTCATATAAAGGAAAAAGATAGAAAATGTTGAAGTCTCTTTTGCAACAAATGGTCATTTCAAAAGGTGGAATTTCATCACCTTTTCAGAGCTGCACAGAGTCTTTGACAGCTGTTCTGTAACTAAATGCAGAGAGATATGTAAGATGCAGCGCTTAGCATTTTATCAGCCATACCAGAAAAAATAAAAGCATAGTTTGATAGTTTAAAAAATGAGTGAGAAAATGTTTCCATCTTTGGTGATGTCTGACAATTCAAAATATTTGAGCATTAGTGTTCTGCTGTTCTCCTTTATTTTTCTTTTATAAAATATTATACTGAATGGCACTTTGAATTCTACAAAGGCATTTAACGTTGTATGATATACATAGTCAAAGAACTATATTTACAGAAAAGGAAAAAATACCATTAAAAAAGTATTTTTTTTGGTCTTCTCATGCCTTCCTTTTTAGGCTGTGTAAATCCTGTATAAACCACTGTAATCTGCAAGGACAAGGAAGCATTACCAGGCTAGGTGACCACTGTTTCTTGTAACATGTAGCAATGCAGGAAATCATGTAATTCAATAGAAAACGTTGTCAGAGAGAAAGGAAAGGCAGTCATTGCTTTCTCTCAACTGTCACTAGTCTGGTCTTCAAATGTTCAAATCATGAGCAACATATGAATTTGCTTCTGATCTCATTAACGATAAGAAAGTTGATTGTGGTTCCCCTTCCCCCACCCACACCAGTGCAGGATTAGAGGGGGTTACTGGTTTTACATAATTCTGAATCATGTTATCTCAGAGCAGATGACTATAAGCCAGTCCTAAACTTTTTGAGTTGCTTACCCTATTTTAGACTGTTAGTATTTTAGAGTATTGTTATTGATGCACTGTACGTGAAAAGAAAGAGGAACTCAAAAAAATCCATGAAACTCATAACTGATGTAGAAACACTGATCCTTGCAGCGAGAGAGGAGTGTTGCGATAGTACTGCTGGTCTTTCTTTAACATAGCAGATGCTAAGAATGGGAGTCGCACATGCTAATATTCAGCGTTTCTATGTATGTGGTGTTTATGGTTGTGGAGTGTTTTTCATCCAACAACCTTAAAAGGTTTTAAAATTCTTATTTCATTAAACTTTATGGCATTTTCATGAGATAAAAAGGGAAAATAACCCCCAGGTCTGACTGTTGAAACTAAAATCAAGAGAAGCTAGTTGGGAAACCTACTGTGAGCAAGTCAGTAGCAGAACCAAAATCACAACTTTTTTCATTCATGCTGTTGAGGCACCAAGAGCTGTCTTTGCTGTATTTTTCACTAAAAGCTCTATATCTGGGGTGTCAGAATACTTACAGCATCCTGCATGGCCAGTAAGCAAAAAGAGCATTTCATTATCAATTTTGAATGATAAAAGGACAGTTTATCTACCAAAGCAGATTATCTGCAACTGTGAACTAACGTCCCTACCACGCAGTAGAGCTTACAGGTACTAAATTATTCTGCTTGCATTTTAATGTTTGTTTTGGGGTTTTTTTGTCTGGTTTGGGTTTTCTGGCTTTTGGAGTTTTTTTATGGGGCTGTTAGTGGGGTTTTTTCTTTTTTTTTTTTTTTTTATTGGCTTTTCTC